>JANHFO010003148.1:58680-72741 GCA_032468095.1 Pareas carinatus | reverse complement strand
CACTTAACAAATGTGACAAGAAAGGTCATAAAATGGGGCAAAATTCACTTAACAGATGTCTCACTTAACAACAGAAATGTTGGGTTCAATTGTGGTTGTAAGTCGAGGACTACCCGTAATTTCCAAAGTTCTCAAGAAGGAAAGGTTTTCCTCCTTTCTGGTTCTTTCTCAACCAGGGAATGCTCAATTGTCACTCAACATACTTGCCCAAACTGGTGGCAGAGATCCTCAGTTGGATGATTTGTTAGTGCTCAAATAGCAGCAGCTTCAGCAGGGAGCGGTTGCAACTAAGTGAAACTAATCCCCTCCCTTCCAGTCACTGCAAATGTTGGTCTCAGCACTTTTCAAGATTTTTAATTTTGTGTCAACCCACTTTTGAGAAGGAAATACTAATGTGTGTTTTCATCACCATTAAATAAAATGGCCAATTTGTGGGATTAATGTATAATCTGTCACTCACTGTCTACTTATGGGGTGATGCACAGGAATAAATCCACCATCTCTTTGGCAGAGAGCACCCGGCTAATTAATAGATCCACCTTCATGACACCTTTCCTGAAATACATAACTCAGATTAAGCAAGTGCCGCAGGCAACACACTCAGCTCAAGGAAAAAAGCAAATATTAAGGGGACCAATGTCCAGTAAATGTTCAGAAAACTTCCGTTATCTCCGATTTTATCGGATGTATCCATCCCTTCTGCTCTAAGAGGATAGTCCTCTAAAAAAAAAACTTCCCTCCGGCATTTACAGCAACAACAGCAACAACAAAAGAAGATTGATGTACAAAAAGGGAGAAGAAGTGACCCAAATATCTAATACATTTAACATTTAACATATAGAATCCACCTTGGTTGGATGCTGGAAAAAAAGAAAAAACAATAAATTCTCCTACTCTTTTATGTCTGAACACACACACACACACTCTTTTGTGTCTGTACACACACACACACACACACACACACATGAAAAAAGAAAAAAATAGGTTTTTGTTTTTCTGTTTTGTATTTTATCTTTTATTATAAAACAAAATAAATATACTTAAGAGGATAGTCCTCAACTGAAGGGTCTGTCTGAATGATAATCCAAACCTAGGAGAAAGATAAAGGATCATAAAAAAAGAGAGCAAAGAAATATCAACACCATGTAGCCAAAGCTGACTCTTTTCCAGTATTAAAATATTAAAACAAGATATTAAAAATTAAAACATTTACAACAAAGTCATTTTACCACATCCTCTTAATAACCCCATATTTTTAAAAGCTGTAAAGCAACTTTTTTATAAAAAATATTTAACACAGGACAAAACAATTAAAACATCTGTACTAAAGCACTTAGTACTCTGGAAATAAAGAGCTTTATCAAGGAATTAATATGATGTCTTCTGAAGAGAGTAAAACAATTCAACTTTCCATGAGGTCAACAAATGTAGCATGGCAGTAATTCATCTCTGGACTTTTCTTTATGCAAAATCAGGTCAGTTTGGACATGCTAATGAAGCTTTATAAAACTTTTTGGAAATACTAATATGATCTTCCTCTCAGAATATGATGCCAACACAACACATGATGACATTACCACCATTGATGGCAGAACTCAGCTTCTCTCAGAAGGTCCTAAAAATAATTCTGTAGTCTCAGAAATCTTTATGGAAAAATAAATCCAAAGCTTTTAAAGGGCCACACTAGTCTAGGCCATTGTGCTAGTAACAGTTTATGTTATCTTCCCAATTATGTCTGTGTCCAGAATAAACCAGGTTTGCAAGCTAGGATCCATGCTTTATTTACAAAATCTGAAGTTGTCCCAGATCTTTGAATTAGCAATCTGAGTTCTAGGACTTATACAATAATGCCCAGTACCTGAACAGATGCAGGTTTGAGTTGATTCTCAAAATAACTTTTAAAAACTGCTGTATTGACACTTTCATTTAACTTACAGGGAATATGTGGAAACTTCAGATTTGAATTTGTACATTATGGGTGTCTTGTGTTTTTCAATTTACAAGAAAGTCTTTGGCTTCTTTCTTATGTTGAAGGAATCCTGATTCTAAAATAAGGTGATCCATTTAAGGTGAATGTGTCTCCTTTTAAAATGCAACCCCCCCCCCAGATTTGCATCTTAAAACACCCTCAAACATCAACCATTGTATAGGGAAAGCATTCTGGAGATACAGCTAGACTTTCTCTAGCAGCAAGTTTCCTCATCAAGGATATTGTACATCATAAACTCAATCTTTAATTTCTAATTCCCTCCTAAAAAGATGTCCATTTCCCTTTTTAATCTCTGTTTCTGCTTATGGACTGTTCCCTTTTACATTCAGAAAATCATAGCAATTCAATGTTGTCACCTGCCTATGCCTCATTCTCTTTCAGGAGGGGCCAAAGGATGCTAAAAGATGTTAAAGACAACATGTCCTACAACAATAATAGGACACCCCTTTCTTTGCCTCTGTTGAATTCAGGACCAAGGTCATGTTTTTCCAACCTGGGTGTTTTCCAGAGGTCTATGTTGAGAAAAGTTCAAAAGTTGAAATCTATGCATCTGGAAGGTACATAAGTTGGGAAGGACTGACTTAAGCGATCTTAATTCTTTGCCTGATTTTTACATAGTCCAAAAGTGGTATTTATGACTTCTGCAATTACTCTAGACCTGTGATGGAGAATCTATGGCACACATGCACAGCAGACACACAGAAACCTCTCTGTTGGCACGCGAGCCAAGTCACCCCAGCATTGCCCCAGAGCTGAGCATGCTCAGAAAGAGAGTAGCAGCGCTGAACGATGATGTCACAGGGTTCTGTGCATGCTCAGAAAGAGAGTAGCGGTGCCTGGCCATAACATCACGAACCGTGACTCATTAGCTGCGACTTGTCCGGGCACTCGGTGCCTAAAAGACTAGCCATCATTGCTGTAGACCATCAAATCATTTTCAACTCCTAGCAATCATATAGATTTTCTTTATGATGATCTGGCCCTAACCTGGTCATGCAGCTCTTACAACCCTGCATTCTTTGCCATTGTAATTAATTCCATCCACCATACTACTCATTATCCTCTTCTTGTACTTCCTTTCACCTTGCCCAGCACCAGACTCTTTTCCAGAGATCTTGGTCTTGGCATAATATGTCCAAAGTAAGATAACGCACCAACATCAAAATTCAAAAGTATCAAAATTCTTCCTATCCTGCTTACATTGTGCTATGATCTAAAAAAAGAATTTTTATGTATTTTTGGGGCATGATACCAGAGAAATTATCCAGGGTGTCTAAATGCATCCAAATATATTGGAATGTGAACTATATGAAGGAATGTTTTATCACATGTGGTGGACATGTGAAAAAGCTTTAAAAAAATGGATACAAATATGTTTTGATGCAGAGGATTTTAAAGATCACTATTCAACTGAAGCCAGAACTTCAGAAACTACCTGAAGACGGGAAAAGAGCTGATGTGGTTCTCATCTTTTTTTTAAAAAGGGGGGTGGAAACTGACCCAGGAAACTACAGACCAATCAGCCTAACATCGATACCCAGGAAGATATTAGAAAAAATAATTAAAAAACAGATCTGCAAACAACTAGAAACAAATAAAGTTATAACTAGAAGTCAGCATGGATTTGTTAAAAACCAATCATGTCAAAACCATCTTATTTCATTCTTCAACGAAATGACTAAATTAGTAGATCAGTGAAATGCTATGGATGCAGTATACATAGACTTCAGTAAGACATTCAACAAAGTAGACCACAGCCTACTTCTTGGTAAGTTAGAAAAAAGTGGGATAGATAGCATCACCACCAAATGAGCTTGTAACTGGCTGATAAAGTAGTCCTTAATGGTACTACATCTACATGGAGAGAAGTAAGCAGTGAAGTATCACACGGTTCCCTCTTAGGCCCAGTACTCTTCAATATATTCATAAATGGCTTAGATGAGGGAGTAGAAGGTGAGCTTATCAAATTTGCAGACGACACGAAGCTGGCAGGAACAGCCAACACCCTAGATGATAGGCTTAAGATTCAGATGGATCTAGACAGACTTGAACACTGGGACCTACCTAACAAAATGAAATTCAATGTAGAGAAAAGTAAAGTCTTACACTTAGGCAAGAAAAACCAAAAGTACACATACAGATTCGGTGAAACCTGCCTTAATTGCAGTAACTGTGCAAGGGATCTTGGAGTCCTAGTGGAAAATCAATTAAATATGAGCCAGTAGTGTGCAGCAGCAGCCAAAATGACCACGGGGACGTCTTCAGACAGCGCTGGCTCTTTGGCTTAGAAACGGTGATGAGCACCATCCCTAGAGTTGGAGACACGACTAGCACGCATGTGCAGGGAAAACCTTTACCTTTTATGGAGTATGGGTGGATGTGCTGGTGTGACAGGTGCATAGTTTAGTTTATGGGCAGGTGGGTGTTACAGAGTATGAGGTTTCCATTTTGTGCAGGATCTACTTGGGAGAAAAAGCAGGAGGAGCAATAGTAACTAGTGGGAACAACTTGCATTCTCCTGCCAGCTTTCCCATTGACCTTGCTTGAGGGAGGCTGGCAGGAAAGGTCACAAAAGGCAATCAAGTGATCCCAACACACTGCAACCATTGTAATTGCAAGCTGGTTGCCAAGTGCTTGAATCACGATCATGTGATTGCAAGGACACTGCCGTCACCACAACTTTGAAGAGTGCTTGTGAGTTTTTTTCATTCAGCACCGACATAACTTTTAATTGTTGCTAAATGAATGGTCATAACCCGAGCACTACCTGTACAGTCTTCTTCTTCCAATCCAGCTTCCCTTAACATATAGCAGTGATGGCTAACCTTTTAGGCACCAAGTGCCTGGATGTCTGCTTCTGACGTCATTGCCCGGCGCTGCTACTCTCTTTCTGAGCATGCATAGGGCCCTGTGAGATCATTGTCTGATGCCACTACTCTCATTCTGACATGCTCAGCTCTTGGATGATGCTGGTGTGACTCAGCTCGCATGCCAACAGAGAGGGCTCTGCGTGACCATGTGGCATGCATGCCATAGGTTCGCCATCACTGGCATATAGCATATAGATTGAACAAATAAAAGGAAGGAATAGAGTCTTACACACCTTTTGCCAACCCAGAGCCAGTCTGAGTCACCATATTTTGTCTGTACTTTGTCTTCCTGACCTGTATATAGATCTCTTATGAGAACAATGAGATGTTCTGGAATTTATCTGAGCACATTCTACAACTTGATGTGATCAATTGAAGTCTTCTCTATAATGACTTCTGGTTCCGGTCTTGGTTGAACAGGGATGAGGCAGCTGAAGCTCCGGCTGCCGAAGTCCCTTCCTTTGCAGTTCGGGGGCCCTGAGAGGTCCCACATCACCCTGGAGGGGTGACCGAAGAGGGGGTGCAAAAGAGGCACGTGCCAGACGGTGACCGACATGAACACCTGCTCTGTTTTGACCCCTTTTCTCCAGACGGCTGAAGAAACACTTGGTGCCATTAAGGTCGAGACTGTAGAACAGTCTGAAACTAACAGCAAGATGGAAGCAACAAAATCTAAGAAGCAGACAGCCAGGTGAGAAAATCAAATTTTAATTTAAAAACTCCATGATAAACTTACTTAGAGGTACCTACAAATTGAACTTTAAGTTAAATTCTCTTGAAAGAATAAAAAAAAGCGGCACTTGAAACCTAAGCGAGACTAAATAGGGAGAAGAGGAAAGCGAATTGGCTGAACAGAAGTCATTTTGATTGAATTTTCCCTCTGAATACTGCACTGTGTGCTGGCATGGTCTACGATCTTGTGAAGGGTGAAACTGTTTAATGGTAAAAAGCAATAACTGCAGAGAATTACAAATAGAATTCATCTCAAAAACAGAAGGTGGGGGAAAGAGAAAAATAAATAAATAAACAGAATTCGAAAAAGAAGATCTAGTACCATCTGCCTAAAAGAAATAATTGATTTAATTGGAGTTTAAAGTGCTATGTGTTGACTCTGTGCAGAAAGTTTTCTTTTTGGGAGTGAAAATTGTTATGCTGGGAAACAACTGATGATTCTGGAGGATTATAAATTATTTTATCCAAATATTCCTTTTTCCTTGAATGAATTTTTCCTTAAAAAGAAAAGTGAAAAGAAACAGTTGGGGGAAAAAGAACTATTATATGTGACATAAAAATTTATGGATTTAAAGATTTGAACTTGGACATATTACACTTAAAAGAAAAAGAAGACAAAATGGAATTAATACAAAAAGTACCCAGAGAACCCAGGAGCAAGATATATATATGAATTTAAACAAGCATATGACAAATTTGAAAGACAGATGTTAATTGAGAATCGACTGGAAAAAGAGTGCAAGGAGAAGGAACTTAAAAACCACACTCCAATAACAAAAGGAATTTATTTATTTATTTATTTATTTATATTTTTATACCGCCCTTCTCCCCGAAGGGACCCAGGGCGGTGCACAGCCATCCAAAAACATCACTCACAGACAATACAATACAAAAACGTTTAATTGTTTAATTAAAACAATTAAAATATGTATATAAATCATGAGGCCAGAATTTAAAAAGCCTTGAAAATACATCCAATTTAAAACCGGATCCAAAAATTAAAAGGTCTAAAATATCTAAATTCTTTCAATTATGGAGAGATAGTGTGAGTCAGGCCAGGCCAGCCTGAATAAACAGGAAAGGTTTTATAGCACGGTGGAAGACACGGAGGTCCGCAATAATACGGATCTCCGGGGGGAGATCATTCCAGAGGGTGGGAGCTGCCACAGAGAAGGCTCTCCCCCTGGGGGTCGCCAGCCGACATTATCTGGCCAATGGCACCCTGAGGAGCCCCTCTCTGTGGGACCGATCCGGTCGGTGGGGAGGTATTTGCTGGCAGAATGCGGTCCTGTAAATAACTGGGTCCTAAGCCATGTAGCGCTTAAAAGTTCATAACAAGCACCTTGAAACGTATCCAGAAGCCCACCGGCAACCAGTGCAGCTAATCTCTGCTTAGCTGTTTTTAGAAATTCTGAAATATGCCTCTGATATAGTGGCAAGGACTGTACAGATAAAAGGGCTTTTGTTGCTGTTGTTTTGGCTTTTTAGCTGTCAAATCAGGTAAGGCAAAATATTTTTCCCTATCATTCAGATGTTCCTGGCACATAGTAAGCACAAGAATTTGTAACATATTGTATATAAGTTGTGCAATCAATATAGCACAGCTCCATTTAAAACTGTGGTAATAACACTCCCATATTGCCTTTGGGCAACACTGTAATTGCACTGTCATCATTGGAATCACAATTAAAATTATTACCATAAAAAGTTCTCATAAAATGGTATTTGAAGAAATATGTTTTCTCTCTCATTAGTACATAAAATGGTATTTGAAGAAATATGTTTTCTCTCTCATTTGCACAGTATCATTACTATTCATTATTTAGTTTTAAATTAATTCTTCAGCCAATCTTCGCTCATTCACTCTCCATATCACAAAATATGTTATATTTGATACTCACAGCTCTTCAAGGTAAGGGAAATTCTTGAAGGCATTCTCTGGTAATCTTGTTATATTGTTCATACTGATGTCCCTAGATGTGGAGAACAAAAAATATATATAGATAATTTTGTGATTTAAAATATTTTGATCAACTAAGTTAAAGAATTAAGGAGGTATTTGTAGCTCAGAGTTGAACTGTGAGCTCCTTGGTGCTGTCTGAGTTTGGTTGTTTTCTTGCAGCTGTTTCATTATCCAACTAGATAACTTATCAGTGCTAGTAAGGAGTAGGGTTTGTTCTCCACAAGAAAATACGCAAACTCCACTCCTACTAGCACTGATGATATTACCTAATTGGATAGTGATTCATCTGCAAGAAATCAACTAAGCCCAGGGAGCACTAAGGTAAAATAGCCTAAAGAACATTGTAACTTGGCATAATAATAAAAATGTTAAACTCTGCATTTTATTAAACCTATTTTTCTATTACTATTGAAAGTTTTTTTTTAAAAAAGTGAGCACCATGAATTTAAATATACAGAGAAATTTCTTGCTTTAAAAGAAAGAAAAAGCAAAAGTTCAGAAATGGATACATTCAAACCTTAAAAATTAAGCCCCTCAAGCTGACAAGTTTATTGTAAGAACATGTCTCAGCTGTACCATGCGTATACTTTTCTGTAAAACATATTTTTTTTTAAAAAAAAAAACTCCTCAAGGTACCGTAATTGTTTTAAACAGACTTGAATTTTCAGTCCACAAACAAATGCAGACAAGTGCTTACATGACAGGTATGTAAAGCAATGACTTTCTCTCATAGGAATAAAGACTGAGCAGGATAGTTTTCCTTGTGGATCAATTACTTTTAAGTCACATCACTGGAAGGGAGGGTGAAAAAGGAGGTTGATGACCCAGACTGTTATAACAATATTTATTTAAATGAACAAGTCTTTCTGTCGACCTACTTAACAATTTAAACAGATTCAAGCTATCATACAACTATTCTAGTCCCACCCACTTTAGCCATGAAAACCAACTACGTGACCTCGGGCCTGTCACTCTCTCTTAGCCCAACCCACCTCACAGAGTCCTGAAGAAGGAAGGGGTGCTGCCTTGAGTTATTTGTAAAAATAATAAAGGTGGGATTCAAATATTAAAAACAAATACAACTTAACTTTGTCCTTATTATTTTCAGACAGCACTTAATGTACCAGCATATTATTTTTATCTTTCCCCTTTCTCACAATAGATACATCAATTAAAACCATAAATTTAAGACACAGAAAATTCATGGATGATCAGTACAGTTATGATACCAACTGATTTTCATTATCCTTTTTCATATCTCAAGTAAACATTAGTAAAGTTCTATTAAGGTGCACACATTTATGTTCTTGCTCTTATTTTTTTCTATTTATATATTAAACTTGCAATCATTTCCCCCATTATACACAACTACCTTGAGTTTTGATGCATTCATTTTCAGACATATACTATTCATTACATAATAGAAATTAACACTTGCTGAAAATCATTTGAGTTCTCAGATAAAATGGCATAATCTGCATATAAAAATACATATATATATACTCACACCCAGAACTAATATACCTCTAATATCATCACAAGTATTTCTTATATATTTATCCAACAGTATATTGACTAAGATTACATAACCATTCATTGCCTCTCAATCTCAGTAGTGTTGAATCATTCACTATGAATAATCCTTTCTATTATTTATTTCAATCATATATTGCTTTTATGATAGTAAGTTTTATATTCCCATATATGCACAAAAGTTCCACAAGCCTATTTATTATCACATGCTTTCTTTAAATCAACAATTGTACAATAAATTTTCTTACATTCATATATTTCTCAATGATTAGCTATAGAGAAAAAGTTGGTCTGAATAAGCTTTGCCTCACATTAAGCTGCAGCGTCATTGCCAAATTTTGCTCACTGTCAGGTTTCGCATCCTTTACACAATTCTTCCAGATTTTTGCCAGGTGGACTCCAATCCCCATGTAGTTTTTGTATTCGTTTATGCTACCTTTTCTTTTCCTTTTTTCGGTATAAGAATTTTTTTATTTTTCAAACCAAAAAAACCCCCAACAAACAAAATGATTGCATACTTTCATCGACATCAGACAGCTGAGAATACATTTCAAACATCTTTCATCAGTACTTATCCAATCTAATCACATTATTTCATTACAACTTCTGCAATCTTGTCTAACCATCTATACAGCTTCATTCTAATTTAGATAGTGCCATATTCTATAGCATCCTCAGATAAGAAAATTCTCAATTATATTGATGGTCATTAAACTCCTATCCTGATTTACCAGTGAACCTCTAGAATTAAAAACTACATTCATTTAAAATACTATCTATTCAGGTTTCCCCCCATATCGTCCATCTTCAAGACTCTTATTTATCTTTAATATTTAAATCCCTTTTAAACCTCCTAGACTTTTTAATACTTCGCAAATACTTAATATAGTACATAAACCCTTCTGTGTTTAGTTGTCATCATTCCCCTCTTTCCGAGTAATCATTCTTTTCTAAATCTTCTCTTTAATCAGGTAGCCTTTTTTGTAGTAAAATTTTTTAAAACTCACCCAGGTGCTTATGTGCTGGTTTGTGCATTTTTGCAGTTTGACTTTCAAACCGCTTACTTTTTTTCTTCTCGACTCATCTGCGGCTACATGCTACGTCTCCACAGCCCAGTTTCATAGACCTTTGAGGGATTCCTTCCCGATCTCAGGGTAGCACCACCTTCCCTGAGACCATAGAACAGTGGTTCCCAAAGGGGGCAGTAGGATGGCTTAGGGGGTGCTAGGCCAGGGGGGCGGCAGGGGAGGGCACTAGGAGGCCAGAGGAATGTCCAAAACTTGTACTATGTGCCTGAAGCTCAGCCTGCCCCGCAGAAATGCCCGAAGGTTGGCCCGTCCCACAGGAGCGCCCCTAGCTTGGCCCACTCCACGGGAGAGTCTGGACCTCACCCCACCCCATGGAAATGCCCAAAGCTCGCCCCATCCTGGGGCCACCAAGGATGGGCTTGTAGCACCAAAGGGGTGGTGGACTGAAAAAGTCTGGGAACCACTGCCATAGAACATCCCCTCCTCTTTGTTGCCCAACTGGAACAACTTAGGGTTCGGCTCCTGGTCTATGGGCTAAGCAGTTCAGCTCGGGAGCTTCCCGAGCCTGCTGCTTCACCGCCACGCCATCCGCTGGAAGTCTATGCTATCTTTTCTTTGGCATATAGGAACAACAGTTACACTGTCCCAAATGTCAAGCCTAAATGTAGTCTTGAAACATACATTGAACAAATCACACAATTCCCATAAACCAAAACACAGCCCTATTTTAACATTTCAATAGTTACACCACCAAATTCTATATTTTAGCATTTAAAATTTTCTCACAGCACTTGCTACTTTCTGTGCATCATTTTTAATACTAACATTCATTTCAATTCCAACTTTGTCTTATCACTACCATTTCCATATAAATCTCCAACGGACTCCTTCCAGCATTTCCTTACTATACTTTCAAAGCAAATTATCTTCTACTGCCACCATTCATTGCAATACAACATTAAATATTGCAAATGGAAAACCTTATTTCCCACAGGTTAATTAATTTTGATTAAATGCAACCCAGTTCACACCACCATTTTTTTCCACTCTCAAGTTTTCTAAAAGTACAATTGTACACACACGTGCGCGCACACACACACACACACACACACACACGATCGTGATTATGCTTATATATTCAAATTGTCTATGAATATATTTTGATTGCATTCTTGGTATGTAGGTGAGTAGGTATTGAGCATGCTCACGGAAGACAAATTCCTTGTGTGTCCTGACACACATGGCAAAAAATAAATTCTGATTCTGATTCATTAGTATTATAGTGTTGACACTTGCTAAGAAAGATTGTGCTGCCTATTCTCATTGAAATCAGAGAAGATATAAACATCACTAAAGACTCTGCTAATCTATTCAGTGGGTTTCTGAATGGAGATTGCCATGAACGGAGTTTCTCAGCCGAAAGAGTGTGGGAAGTCAATGAATATAATTATAACTGATGTATTAATGGTGGTATAAAATATTTAAAATAAATGCAATAAATTTATTAAAGAGGTTTCTTTAACTTTACAGTCTAGCCTACTTTCCTTGCATTTTCCAGTGGTCTCCTATCCAGACGTTAACAAGGTCTGACTGTGCTTGTTTTTGTTTGTTTAAAGATCATCGAACTTACTCAGTTATGGCCATCAGCTATGATGGATATTTAGAGAGGAATAAAAAAAAGCTGGAGATGAAAGAAATGTGTCTCCTACATGTTTGTTATGGAAAGCTCTGGGCTATCAGATGGCTTTTCCTAATAGTACTTGTCATTTTTCTAAATTTTAAGCAACCTACTCTCTTCGTTAATGAAGAACAAGAAAGTCCTTTTCCTGCATACCTGGAAATTACCATTCGAGAACTACTCCTCTCTTTTGTAGCTTATTTTTAAACACTACAAATATTTTATCTTGAGATGCCATCAATGGTTTTCAGAGAAGCATACAAGGATCATAGTAAAAGTGGGGCTTTTAGAAACAGTTTTACTGGCAGGCATGACTGATACATTTCTAGAATTTCTGGTTTCATGCTTGTTCCTCTTTAGAAAAGGATTTTGCTATGTCAAAATAATCTGACAGTCTTAAATTCACAGTTTCTAAATTATAGCATAACATCAAAAATACTTGAATGATTTATGTTTCACTTGCTTTTATACTGAATAGGGCTTCCAATTAACCAAGGTAAAGTATTGGCAAGATTGATTTCACGTTACATCCTGGGAAAGTGCCAAGGATGCTTAATGGAATTTGCCACCAAAAAGATTAAATTGCAGTGTGAAAAGGGTGGGAATGCAAGACTATACTTGAAAAGACATGTGTGATACCCATACCTAAATAATTCCACACCCTGGACTGAAGGTTTTTAAAGATTTGTTTTAATTAAAAGAAAATTAACAGTAATTGGTAAGCTGCAAGTGAAGCAGTAATCCTCTGCAAATTCATCTTTATATTTACATTTTAAGAATGTATGTGGTTCCTTTATAGCGTGTGAAGGTATTATTTTAAAAAAGTGTCATCCCCATTTGCTGGTAAAAGCAGGGATAACGACTTGGCAGATATTAGTTTTGACTGTAGATGTATTAATGTGTGTTTTTATCTAGTATATGTATTAATCTAGTTCATCTGAAAATGCTGTTTGCCAGATTTGTTTGTACTTATTTCTCTCAGCATACCTCTTATGAAAAGGGTATTTTATTTTGCTCTGGGAGAAGCAAATATGTAATTTGATATTCAGAACTCAGACCTACACATAAATTTTGCATTTAACTTTTTGGCTAGGTATTTTCCCTCTGAGCCTTGTCATTTTTATTTTATGAAATAGAAATTCAAAACTATGGTTTTGTGTTTAAGAATTGTGTTTTGGAATCTCTGGTTTATTCCTAGTATCTTGGGCAAATTAAATTTATTTTAGATTTATCAATTTGATTCAAATGAAATGTGTGTTTTATAACTTTTTTTTTAACCAGAACTACTATTTGTGATTACACACATGTCGTGATCAGGTGGGGTTATCTATTGGTTTATTTGAACTACTAACTTCATAATTTATATTTCAAGACTTCATCCAGAACATTTAGGTGGTAATAATTGATTAAACCTATATGCCCAATGACTTATAACAGATATTACATTTGCATTCAATCAAGACATTCAATATCACATCTTTGTATTCTAAAATATTAATGCAGACAAATTGCTAGTAAGGTTTATAAAAAAAATAATGTTATAGATTATGAATATTTTAGTTCGAAAACTATTGTATTGTGCTGTAATTACCTTGGTTGTGATGTAATTTATGTAGCAAAAGTAGAGGGGTAGTTCACAAGGTGAAAGACATTAATCTCTGAATAAAATCATAAAAAGGTATTAAAAACTAATCTTCTCCCTCTAAAACAAGGAAAGAAAAACATTGGGCTCCATTTTGTACTGGAAATATATTTATAAAATACTTATTACAAAATGCTAATTGTAACCATTGTTTGCTAAAAGGTCGTCCTTACCTAATGACCATTTGTTAAGTGACCACTCAAACTTTTGATGGATTGAATGAATATAAAATCAACGGGGAAACTGGCAGGGAAAGTCACAAGTTGTGATCGCATGATGTCTTTCTTAACAACAGCGGCAAAAAAGTCATAAAATTGGATGCAATCATGGGATGCTTAATGACAAATTTTCTGTTCTCTACTGTGGTTGTAATTCGAGGATCAGCTGTATAATAATTAAAGGTGCATATGAAATGAAACCAAAGTCATCAAAAGAATTCTGTTCCATTGGAATGTGAGGAACCTTAAATGTTCTGATGGAAGGTCTCAAGAGAGTAGTTGGGTTCTATGTTCAGAACTTACAAAATGTTTCAATTCAAATGTGTTGTCGTTTCGCAAGCACCCCCTTTTGGCGGGCTTTTCACAAGCCCGGGTAAAAGTAACAGAGCAATGACAGCTCTGCTCCT
>JANHFO010003148.1:0-15846 GCA_032468095.1 Pareas carinatus | reverse complement strand
AAACCAAACAGGGAAGCTGCAAAAGCCCTCCAATCAGGAGAGGCTGCAAAAGTCCTCCAATCAGGAGAAAGGAAACCATATTTTGTCCAATCACCACCTCTGGAATTAAAAAATTGGAATAACTCACAAAAATTAATATTTTAAAAAATCCTTTCTTAGTGAGCGCCTAGGCGCCAAGATGAACAGATCTACCAAATTTTAGGTTTGTATCTTTAATAATTTGAGAGATCTGGTGATGGATCAGTGAGTGGTATTTCACATTTATATATATAGATTACTGAACAATTTGGATTTATTACACGGAATGTGTTTTTTGAATATTACAGTAAACAAATTAGGTTTTGAAGCATTTGGAATGAACGGCAGTTTTGTTCTTTTGGTTTTTCTCTAATGTAGCCTTTCAAATCCAAAATCACAAACCTATAGATGTATAAACTTTGAACAAAATGAAAGGGAAGCAAGCCCGCAGAAGACATCCTGGGACTTCAAAGTGATTCTCACTCAATAGATTTGACTGCAGAGTTACCATACTCCTAGCTAGGCATAGTGACATCCGTAAACCAATATAGACCAGAGCAGACAACCTCCATTTGTTTTAAAGCTATTGTTCAGCTAACATAGCTCTGATCACCCTTTATTTCTGAGCAACTATCTTTAGATGTCCAACAGCCACAGACTGCAGTCATAGGATCACATCAAACAGCTGGACAAACATTTCTGCTTCTAGCAGTAGGACAAATGTAGGCGGCCACTCCTGGTAACTTGCTTCAATGACCCTAGAAATAGGTATTCAAGAACCCAGGATATTTTGCAGCAAATCCAGTGAAATTTGGTGCAGAAGCCTTGTTAAGAAAATGCAGAGAATAGGTAGCAAGTAGGATTCTGGTTACTTCCAAGTATCACATTAAGAGACCGAGATTTGTTTTAGTGACTTTTTCAGGAAGTATTCAACCACTTTAGCTCTATTAACCATTGGCTGCATGTTTTATTCATGACTTAGGGCAGGAAAGGAAATAAGTGATTTATTACCAGTTCTCAGACTTGCAGGCTCCATATCCAAGGTGAAAATGTATTATGATTAGATAAGTAAAAGCACCTGCTTGTTACTTAAATAGTTCTTTGTTGTAGAAACCAACACAGCTTTTATGTGCATAATGATTCTTTTCTCAGAAAATCACTGTACCCTTGTTTTTTATATGGATAAACATATACACGCTTTTTAAACAATAGGAGTTGCTATTAAAGTTGCTCACTAAAGAAAGCTGAGGTGGCAGGCTTGTTGGATGGTTTGAGGATATACAGGTAATCCTTGACTTATGACCAAAAATGAGCCCAAAATTTCTGTTGCTAAGCGAGACAGTTGATGTGCGTGTCCTCATTTTACGACGTTTCTTGCCATAGTAAGTGAACCACTGCAGTTGAGCTAGTCACACGGCTGTTCAGTGAATTTATCTTTCCGGCTGACTGCTTGTCAGAAGGCCCCAAAAGGTGACCATATGACCCTGGGACACCGCAACCATCATACATATAAGCTAGTTATCAAGCATCTGAATTCTGATCACATGACCATGGGGATGCTGCAATGATCGTGTGAAAAATGCCCATGTCACTGTTTTCAGTGCTGCTGTAACTCTGAATGGTTACTAAATGAAAAGCTGCAAGTTGAGGGCTACCTGTATGCATATGAAACATACCTTTATTTCAAACAAGCCTGCTAATTCAGCTTCTTTGATAGCAATTAGCAGATGAGCAACTTTAGTTCCTCTTATTTATTTTTTAAAAAAAGCCTTCATCCATAGTCTGGAGCAATGGAATGTAAATGAAACTGAATCCAATTATATCACCAGCAGGGAAGGCTTACTTGAAAACTCTGGACAGGAATCGCCTGAGTAGAGGCAAGCAACATTGTTAACTCAGTGAATTAAAATCTACTAGCTGCTGTTAGCTGTGCTACGCTATGGGGATTGAAAGGAGGCCTGCAAAGGAGGGTTCGACTGCCCAATTTCCCCCTCAATCACTGCCTCCCCCACCCATGCCCGGAGAAAGGAGGCTTGCAAAGGAGCCATGCCGGGCACTCACTTACTCCGCTCGTCCAGCCTGCAAAAGTAAAGTCACTCCCTGGAGGGAGCAGCTGTGTGCCACACTTGTGCTTCTCCCTAAAGGCGCGTGCATGCGCAATCGCTTCCTTATTCTTAAAAGTGTAAAATGTGTAATAACTCAGGAAAAAGTGAGTTTGAAAAATTCTTTTTGGTGAGCATCTACATAGCAAGAGGAAGCTATGTACTCACTTTCATCTTTGTAGCTTGTATACTTTTGGAGATTTTGTGATGAGTCAATAAGTAAGTGAATGAGTGAGTGGTATTTTGCAAATACTCTGTGTGTGTGTGTGTGTCAGACTAGCAAGAAGCCAAAAGCACCAGCCTGAAGATGGCAAGTAAGACCTTGCCAAAACGTCGCCAAGAGACTTTCCACTCTACACGGGAAAAGACCTGAACACACCTGGACCTACATATATATATTATATATATATTTAATTGAAGCAGTTTCTCAAGTTCTTAAAACACTTATAAAAGAAATTAACCAAACAACCCCTTTGCCTCATAGATAGCAATCTGCATGACCCTTTCACAAATGACATGAAAAGGAAAAACCTTATTTAAAGATACAGGTCCCATTACATCAAGGGTCTTTCTGTCCTCATCTATGCATAGTTGAGGGAGACATGAAATTGTTAACACAAAGGTTAGGAACTAAGTCAAAACATTGCTTGCTTTTAGCTTGCCAAATCTAGTCAGTTGTCCAACAAGCAAACAAAGCACAGCTTCACATACATGAACTTAATGCCAACACAACACTGAAGAAACAGCATTGGTAGGTCAATGTTAATTTATGCAATTTCAATTTTTTCACAATTCCACTGATCATTCTTTGTGGAGGAAGTTCCCTCAAACTGATGCAGTTAAAAAAACCTTAAGATACTTAAATGTTTTACCATGCTCTCAATACATCAGAAATAGAACATAAAAGATTGGGTACGAGAAACATTTGTCACTCTAAAGTGCAATAAGCATGAAATTAAAATGACTATACTAATCCTACCATTACCAGTGCAGGAATGCTGTATTACAAAGGTTTTCAATCTGTGGTTTGTGAACCCTTTGGGGTCCGCGGCAAGTTGCCAGAGCATCCGCAGACAGGTCAAGAAAAATGTGAAAAAATATACATGAATTGTTGATTAGTAATTAGTTGAATTTGTGGGAATGGGGTCCACCACATAGCAACATTTTTTGGAGTCCGCAGCTTGAAAAAGTTTGAAAACATCTGTTGTATTAAGTCAAAAGAAAGCAGTTGTAGTTTTGACACATGTGGCTTTCTGCCAAGCTGCTCAGGTATCTATAGTCAAGTTACAGAAGAATGATACATTTATAATTACACAATGACTTGAACCCAAGCTAATGTAAATCCCAGTGTTTCATAATAATAGAGCTGAGTTACAACTCTACATTTTATAACTGTAATGCCTATAACATTTATATTTTATATCCAGAGCAGATGTGTGGTGGGAAGAATACTTTTTACTTCTGATAAAAAATAAGAACATATAAACAAAAATGAAATTTCAAATTTTTATTTTCAAGTTTCTAAAAAAAAGGGCTGTGGAACAACAATAAATACATGACTATACAGAGTATTTAGTTTTTGCTGGTTAAATTATTGCATGTGTGCACATATGTTAATACAGTGTAATCAATGCATGTGTTCAATAATTAATTTCTTGATTCTTGATTAAACAAATTTAATCTGATTTTAAAAATGGCAGTTCAATCTTGTCACAGGATCCCATTTATAAAATATTATGAATTATAGCAGTTAAGATATTTTGAATCTTTTCAGTTTCAGTTTAACTTTAAACAATATGATTAGTTTTGTCCTGCCCTGCTGTACTCCTTTTTACTTGCTCCTTGCTATTAATAAGTCAAAAAAGAAGAGATTTTTGTCATTGTCTATACCTTTCTACAATCATGATTTAATCTCACATATTTTAGGACAAGCCCACAAAACCCAAAAGAAAAAAAACACACAGAGTTAAGAACTAATTTTCAGATTACAATCTTATGTTCATTGAACGATTACTTCCAAGTATGTTTGTATAATATTATATTATAAAACTTTATAGCAGTCCTGGCTACTCTAAACTATTTTTTAGAGTAATAAAGCACGCTGCTATGTTCAACACACGGATACATTTTATAATAGCCTTTATCTCATTCTATCCTTTTCTTGAATATAATAAACTCCAACACAAATCTAGCTGTATAAAATTAAAATATTTCCTGACTGGTCCAACTATTTCACTTGGTCTTAGTAAATATTAATTGCTTTATAAAAATATACAATTAAGCTTCATGGCTCTACAGATTGTTTCCTGCTGCCGGCTGCAATTCAGTGTTCTTACTAAATTGAAAAACAGTATTTCATATAGTTGCCAGATTTCGGTAACCTGTACTCTATTATTCCAGGTAAACACACAATCGCTAAATGCCAAGAAAGCATTTACAATTACTTGTACCAACCTGTACTAATTTTTTAATAGGGTTACCTTATTAAACAAGATTATGCTGACATAGAAAGAAAAGACTATTCCTGTGACCTTTTATATTTTACCGCATGTTCCAGTCATTCAGAAGACTGATGTTATCAGACAATTACTTCCTTGAACTATAACATCCAGTAGACACTCAGGCAAATGTTAAATAGATCATATCAAGGATTCTTAAGGTGCAAACTTAAAATTTTCTTTTAGTTCCTTAAAGAGATGGGAAGATTAATAACTTTATCTCAGTCAAGGAGTAAAGCTAAAGAGAGAGATGACAAAATGGTGAGGGGAAAAAAACAAAGACTCATAAGTCTACCTCATTTTATTACTTTAAAGGTAAATTTGGGAAAGACAGAACAATACTTTCTGTCTCCCTCATAACCTTTCTGTCTCATAGTTACACACTACAGTTCACATAATACTAATGTGTAAGACAGTAAAAGGGTGGCTTAATGATTTATTTAAAAATACCAAGCAAATATACTGTATATTGTATCCCATGGTCTCCATTCTCCAGGGAGCAGTCAGTGGCTAAACTCACCGTGTCAATTTTATGAGAATGTTAATGCTCTTTGATAACTGACATTTTAAATAGAGATGCAGAATCCAATATGTAAATGACTGGATTACACTCCCTCCCTCCCTCCTCTCTCCAAACAGGACTGCCAGAACTGGTAAGAACTGCAGCTTAACAATGACCAAAGACAGATATGGTTTACACTCATTTGAAAGTCCCACAAGGTAACCCAGGGGTCCAACCACAAACTGTAACTAGCTGCTAAAGACACTTTAGGCTAGGCAGTGGATGCTTTAAGACAGGAGGCAGCTTTTAAGAGGTTTAGCCCCTTTCTGATTTGAAACAGAACATTGCTAATTATGATAGGAAGAGACAGGACAGCTTAAGACTAGTTCCAGCCACCATTTTCTTCACTTACATATTCAGTAGTCATTAATAGCTTTCTTGCACACTACAAATACTAGGCTTGTTTTCAAACAGACCACAGAAAAAGGTTTCTAATAAAAGGATGTGAAAGCAGAAAAGTTACTTATAGAAGGGGAAAATCCTGTTAGATCAGCATTATTTAGTGTAGAATCACACCAACAGATTTACATAATCTTTAAGTGTTATCTTTTCCTAGATTGGAATATCTTTCCAATGTTAACACTTTTGCTTAAAAAAAAATCATAACATTTCTCAACTGTTTAGCTGCGCTTTGGAAGCAGCAAAGAGCATAATGACTGAACTCTGTACATTGTAGAAAACATTAGAAAGTCATTCAGAATCATTCCTGAAATGGATCTTTTAACATTGTTTTCAATGAAAAACTACCCTGATAGAATTGAGAAAATTCAGCATTCCTTCCCACACTGAGCAGCTAGATAACTGTGGAAAGTCTACATACAGGACATCAGTACGGTGTAATTTTCCTGATCATGCTCCTCAACCAAAGATCATGATTCCTAGCACTCAGAGGCAAACTACATCCAACAGTGGCGATAATATATAGTTATCATAATAATCAGAAGTACACACTGATTTGTCCTCCAAGAATAGCATTGGTAAACTATTTAGATAAATGAATTACAAGAGAAAACTTAGCAATATAAACTTAATTTTTCTGTACTGCATGTTAATGTTATCTTCCTAAATAGAAATACAAAACTCTGAAATTTCACTAAATACAAAGTTATAAATTATTGGAATGCTTACTGCTAGATTCTGAGTTGGTAAACACAAAAGTTTTAAATAAGAGATTACCTGTTGCAAAATATTCCTAAAACAAGGTGTCCAAATTGTCAATAATATAAAATTATGACAGAGAAAATGCATAAAAACTTGTTCATCAAAAATACAAATTGTACTTAACCATACAATTATGACTATTTGCATGAAGATGACACACTTTTGTGCCAAGACCTGTATTATATCTTTTACCCAAAATAAACATTTTATCTTTTAAATAAAGCCAAATAAAAAAATTACTAGAAAAACAATGATACAAATGCTGAAAATAGCTTATCAAAGTATACTTAATTAATTTACAGTTTTGTTGTGATAAGTACAGGTTCCAATTTTAAAGAAGTATTTGTAAAATCATAGTTACAAATGTTTATGTAAACTTTTCTTCTGAAAACATTAAGAATATTCAAGAGATTTGTAAAAGATCAACATATTAATAAAAAGAACATATTTTAATTAAAATGTTTCCATGAATAGACAAAAAAATCACACTTTTCCTTGAATATTATGCACAGAGTTGCATCCAACTGAGTTTGCTAGACAATATCCAGCTGAAAAAGAAGCAAAATCTTTGCCCCTTTTCCAAATATGAATTCTGTGACACCCTGTAAAGTAGATATGGAGGAGAAGAGCCAGGGAAAAAATCTACCGCAAGCAGTCCATTCCTATAATACTGGATGTAGTTCAGTATTAATTCTGTTGCCTGCGTTTTGCTGATCGCATTTTTTCAAATCGTGATTCCATCTCTTCCAGGACTTTGGGAGTATAGCGTACAACCAGCTTAACTTTTCCTTGAGCTGCTTTTAGCAGTTCTACAGCTTTTTCATGGTGCTCCCCTTCAACACTCTGAAAGAAAATTACATATATATGTTATATATTTCATTAGTATGTATTCAACAAGTATTGTAAGATCCAAGGACCATTGTTTATAAGATTTATATTTTCTTTTTCATACATTGTCTTCTCGAAACCATTCCTAATTAAAACAGTGCTTCTCAAGCCAAGAGTCCTGAAGTTATTAAGTAGCCCTCACAATGCTTTTACCATCATCACTGCATTACCACATTCATTTCGTTTGAAGGACACCATTACTAATTTCCTTTAAAAGACAGGGGCATGCCTATCTTTCTTCCCAATGTGTCATTTTCAAATTCAATTCAAGTACCCATATTATAATTGAAAATGAAAGTTGTAAATTTTAATTATGAAACAAAGAATATGAATATACTCACTCTTAACTACTGATGAATCACAGAAAAAGAATAAATTAAAAACAGTATTAATTTGCAAGTGGAATCAGAAAAGTGAATTCGATAAAAAAATAAACTAAAATATTTGTGAAGCAAAATAAGGAAAAAGCTGCGTTTTGGATTTAGAAACATGGATAATATAGTGAGACAATCTTTCAACTTAGTCTATCTTTATGAACAGATAGCATAAATAAGCTTTCTACAATTGCATTCCAAAGTTTAAGAAAACAATATAGCAGGTGTTTGAAAACCACACTTGTTTCAGTTATACTTTTTTTTTAAAGAGAAAATAGTTAATATGTAAAAATTGACTGATTTAAGCCTATGCCTGTAATAAGTGAAGACAATTTCACAGGTAAGCAGGATTCTCCTATTTGCTCTTAAGACCACACATACTTCTAAACAGCGGTTTGAATATTTGAAAATTCAGATTATCCTTGCCAATCATCAAACACAGGATTCTATTTTGCTTTGGGGACTGTTTGGCAGCCAGTGACATAAATATATTTTCTTCTATTGGCTAGAAATATTGTGCAGATAAAAGAATAGATCATATTACATAATAACCTAATCCTGTTGACCTTTCATTAGGCATTAAAAACTTGACTTTTCCATCAAATTTAAGATTCTGATAGTTTTTGGCTATTGCTATTTTATGCTGGGTTATTTATGTTCTTAATTATAGATGTGTTATTTTTTATTTTATTTTTGTTTTGTTAGCTGCCTACAGTCATGAATATGAGATGAGCAGCTATATAAATTTAAGTAAATATATTCTGGTACCATCTCCCCGTAGTCAGTGAAGAAATTGAAACTTTTCAATTTTAGCATGGCAAAAATGTAAAAAATATCTCCAAATCAGATATGAAGTTGATATTCTAAATCCTACAAGGAACAGTGAAAAATCAAAATCAAAAGCCAATATAGAAAGATTCTCATAGCTGGCTACTTAAAATATTTGAAAGTTAATATTAATATTTCTGCAAAAGGGGAGATTACAAAGTATTGATTGAAAGAGTATCCAGTGTTCTGTACCTGCCATATTTATGTATTTCATATTCTGAATCTGTATACACTTGCATATAAATTGTTACATATACAACCACTTCTATAACCATATCATGTTTGTACTATGCAGAAATTTTGTCCACTTTTGTTCATTTAAAACTTACAATTTGATCAGGGTGCCTAACTTTTGATGCACTATGTATGGTAGAAACAAATTAAATGCAAGGTGATTCTTTACGATCCTAAAGATGGTTACTTCCCCACAATATTTCATAACTTCAGAGTTTCATCAGTACACAAGCAGCTTGTCTGTTAAAGACAAATTACAAATGGAACCAGAACAGAAAAGGCAGCAGGGATTGTAATCATCTGAAAAAAACATGCTAATCAATTGAGTATCAATATGAAGGCCTGGTTTGATTAGCTAAAATTGATCAAATATAGATAACAATAATATAGCTTAGCAGTCTGATTTAATTGTGCAGAGAACAACCAAACCTTTTAAATTAGAGATAGGATAATCAGATTTTACCCCTCTTCTTTTTTGTATATAATAAAAATTAAAGTCTTGCATATAAGCGCAGAATTGAAATATTATGACATATATGCTATATCAACATTCTGACATATGGCAACAATAAATGAATTGGGAAATCTAAAAGCATATGAATAACCCACAACCAGCACACTAGTTAAACTTGTACATAAATATAGATGATAATCAAATTTGTAATCAAAGATTGAACATTTAAAGCATGCCTAACTTAAAATTAATTTTATCTAAAAGGAAGTTCTGGGAGGGAAATTAGATTAAAAGAAAATACTGGATCCTAATGATAAAACCCAATATAATTAGGATAAGGAAGCCAAATATTTCAGCTCCTTCATTTTAAGTGTAATGATAGATTTGTTAATATTATTCTAACAAAACCATTATTTTTTCAGAAGTATGTACTCATTGTCTTATTCATGTTACTTCATGAAATGTATTTTGAACTGACGAATTTAGAACACTTCTCAAACACAGTTATATTTCCCCCTGAGCATTTCAATAGAAAATTACAACCACCATCAAATAGTTCATATCCTCTTAATGCCCTCAAGCGGTCACACTTAGCTACTACAAGCGGAAATTGAATTCTATCCCTACCACTCCGTTTACAGAAAGAAGTTGGTCTCCACGCTTCAATCCCCCGTGTCTATCAGCAATACCACCTGGGATAATTCGGGATATATAGATTGGAGAATTTTGCTCCTTGCCACCCATGATGTTGAATCCAAGCCCTTCATCTGTTTTGGGAAGTTCGACAACTCTGGGATGTGAATGCCCTTCACTGGCAGCAAAAGCAGCAACAGTAGCCTATAAAATCCAGAAACATCCAGTTTATCCTCCAGTAAAATGTATTTATTCTAGCATCAATTTCAATGTATCCTGAAATTAGTCAAAATGAATGAATACGCTCAAGTAAGTCTCAAGACTGCACTGATGAAAGTAGAAATCAGTTAAACATGTTCACCCAAACAATCAAATAATTCATTTATCACATTTTGTTAAAAAGCATGCAATGAAGGTGTTTCATAATCCCATCTCCTCCCCATGTGCATCTTGCTCCCTTCCTTGCCATCTTAATTTTTAAATCAATTTTAATGTTAATATTATTTAAATGTTTTAAAGCATTATTTTAAAGTTTATATCTTTTGGGGAGGGCCTTAAGCCACCTAAAGTCACCTCTAGGCAAGATGGATGGCATATAAGTTTAATAAATTAATAAATACATGAATGGGAGTATTTGGTCCACTTGCATTTTTTGAAGTGCTATTGTTTATTACACAGGCACATTCTGTGTTCTAAAGCCAGAGCATCTTTCATTCTACACTGCCCTTCAAGACAGAAAGATCAGATTCCTGCTGCAGGTAGTTCTTCTTACTGACTGTTCACTAACCATTTGAAGCTACAAAGTGCTGAAAAAAATAACTTTATGACTAACGCCTGCATTTATAACCTTCTCAGCATCCCTCAGTCATGTGATTGCTATCATAGTCAGTACATGATTTCCTGTGACTGACTTATTGTTTTTTTCCCTGAAGAAAAAGAAATTGGAGAGGAAGGGATTACAAGAGAGTAAGCAGGTATACAATGAGAAATACACATTGAAAGTAACATGCTGGTACCAGCAACAGCAAGCATACTGCAACAGCTCAGTATATTATCCACTGTATTCCTGTTTTTTCTCTCTCCCCTTGCAGACTGGAGAGATTGGAGATGAACTGATTACAAGACTAAACAAACAAGTAAACAATGCGGAATACACAAGGCTGTTTGTGTAGAACACTTGCAATTACCAATGCCAACATATTGCTTTCAATGTGTATTCCCCACTGCATGCCTATATACTCTCTTGTAATCTCTTCCTCTCCAATGAACATCAATGCCAATAGAAACATTAATTCCCTTCCTGTATATTATCCCAGCACCAGGATGAGCCTTCAAAAGGACAGAAGTATGGTTAAGAGGAAAACAAAAATCAAAAGTATGAAATTGATTAGCTTTGGGAGTTTTAAGCCAGAAAGTACAGTTGCGGCCACATGATTTTCCACTTAGCAACTGCTTCACTTAGTAATGGACTTGCAAATTCCAGTTGTGGTCACCAGGCATGTGAATTAGAAGGTATTAAACATGTAGCACCCTTATATAAGTGGATTAGTAAATATTAAGTACTTCAGTTCATTATTTGAGGAGAATTTATAAAGGGCAGTTCAACAGTAGCAGCATCCATATACTGAAACTATTATTCAGTGGGATACATTGATAGTTTAATAATTTAATTAGGACTTGCTAGAAAGAATCCACTCTTAAATAATAGTTTTCATTTGTTGATACAATTAGTAGATATTTTACCTTTGCTGTAGCATTAGCTCTTACTTCTGGGCTACTGCTGATGTCCACAGTCTCATACACATGCTCATATACCTTTAGAAAACAAAAATATTAACATATGTTACAACTACCGTGTTTCCCTGAAAATAAGACACTGTCTTATATTAATTTTTGCACCCAAAGATGCGCTAGGCCTTATTTTCAGGGGATTTTTCCACCGACACCGCCCAGAACCGGAGGTCCAAGGCCTTATTATCAGGGTGGTCTAATTTTCGGAGGATGCCTTATATTTCAGTGAGAGGCAAAACTGTAAGTAGGTCTTACTTTCGGGGAAACAGGTTAGGCAGGGATTATTAAGAGATATACAGACTGAATTATTATTTTAAAAATCCAACTGAATTCTGATATTGTTTCTAGCTCCTTGCTTCTAACAGTTATACATCTGCTCATATAATTTTAAGTGGGGAACTTATATTTTATCATCTAATTCAGGTAATCCTTGACCTACAACAGGTCGCTTAATGATCGAAGTTATGACAGATCCTCACACTCAAAAAAACCCTACTATGGGATAGCGTTTGGAGGGAAGAGGTGGA
This sequence comes from Pareas carinatus, assembly GCA_032468095.1. NCBI lineage: Eukaryota > Metazoa > Chordata > Lepidosauria > Squamata > Pareidae > Pareas > Pareas carinatus. The sequence goes on along the minus strand of JANHFO010003148.1, from coordinate 3,776 downwards.
GATTTTAATTTCAGCATCTACTTTTGGGAAAAGGTTTTAGAGTTTGTCCTGGAGCTGCTGGCTTCCCAAAGGCTAGGAAGAGTCAGAAGAGGTTTGCGGTCTCGCAATGGGCAGCTGATTGGAGCAGAGGCCCAGCCCACAAATTCAATTTCCTCGACCAAGCACAGAAGCTTTTCTGGAAGCCTCTCCGGCATTGGAATGCGGCACTGGGCTCTACTCTAGCTGAGCTCTTTCCCCCACTGGCCAGTTTTTTGGCTTTGCAATCCTTCATGGACCCAGCTGAATTGCAGGTCTCCCATGCCCCTCCATGAAGTACCCCATGCTCACTTAATAACCCACACACTCAGAGAGAGCAGGTGGTAGGGTATGTTAAGGAGGCTGTCTTACTTAACAATTGTCACCATTTTCAACTGTAGTGGGTAGGCTCCATTAGAGTCACAGGTCAAGGACGACCCGTATACGCATTTAGAAAATAAACTTACCTCCCTTACTGCATTACAAAATTCACTTTGAAGGACCCTTTGTAAAGCCTGCAATTTTTGAGGGGGTACCTCGCCACTCCTTTGCAACTTTTCCAGTAACTCAATAGCTCGGCAAATATCTAGAGGAAGATATAACAAAATCACGTGAGCTACTGAATTTTGCACAAGTCACATTTTTAACGGCTTGACATGGTTGCCAAAAATATGCTATTCAATAACACACCACTTCAATTATATTCAGATCTTCCCTTTACAAAGCAGCTTCTGTATTTTCCATTTTCAAATTAACAAGTTTTAAACATGGCATGGACCAACTCTTTTTCTGAATGATTTTTATCCCCATGATGTGCGTATATCTATCAACTTTTACAATTTCTATAATATCTTGTAAGGAATCTCCCTATCGTATGATTCTGTTTATTATTTTCATAACTAAGTTTTGAAAAGGCTGCAGCAAGTTAACAGGTTTTACATGTTTTTATGGATTTGTTTTTGTTTTTGTACACCACTCAGTATCCATTAAGAGTTAAGAGTTTATAATAAATATAAAATAATCATAATCATTCAATGCATATTTCTTTGGAATTCGGATCCATAATGCAACAATAGTATCCAAACATTCTTAATAATTTTCTACTTGATTTGAGCATTCAAAGTAGCCTTGGATTGCATTCCAAACATAAACGTGCATAATATACCTTTAACTGAAGATGATATCCAATCTTTGTGTAAAATGCTTGTTTGAATGTATCTATATTTTTTAACAGCTATGACCTTTTTTGCATTTTTTAAATCCAATCTATTCTCAAAACAGCAAAAGAAGGATGTGGTAAGCTATTAGAAATTCTTTATGGCTGATCTTTCAGTCATTCAAACTTTATTTCTTCTATTTTTTTAATGGGGTCATAAAAGAAGACACCACTTCATCCTAAATATAAATTTTATCCTAGCTGTGCTCAATAGTCACAAATTGATATGTGGCTTTGTGGCATATATTCCATATCAATTGTGCATACCTTGGAGAAAATACCCCAATAATGCAGACAAACGTGTGCAAATTGTCTTCCTAAGGAATAAAAATTGGAAAGGGAATTTGCTCTAAATAAATATCCCATGTTTTAAAAAGTGTGAATGATGTCTGAGAAAAAAAACGTAAGATACAATTAGTGTACATCTTACTGAAGCATGGGTAGAAGAAAAAGGAATTTTCTACATAGATGAAGATAATTCATACAATAGAGTGATCTTAAAATTAGAAGCCATTGATAAAGATAGTAGCAACTATATTTGCTGCAACATAATTAACAAAATAAAATGGGGAATATTGATGGTAAAATATATTTTATCTGATAGAATTTCATCATTGTCAACCATCACCTTATTGTTGCAATATAAATCTTTGATTCTACTCATTATGACTGGCTTTGTTTTAGAGCAGGAATGGGTAAGTAATATCCTGCCTTTGGTTGCTAAACCATTTTTGCAATCCCAAAAGATCCCTTGTGATAAATTCCTTTATTTAAAACAGAGTAACCATTAAAATTAATGGCCACACTGGCTACTAATTTTTTTATGGGCTAAGGAGTTCAGCAACATTGGACAAGTAACCTTTCCACCAATTTCTAATTATAATTATAGTAAACATCTTGTAAAAGTACTTGCTCAAAAATACTTTTCCTTTTCTTCAGTAAAAGATAATTCAATTTCAGTTCATGATACAAACCAGAATGATAGTGGTCCTAAATACATGTTACTCAATTCCCGTTTAAGTTAAAGGTATTCCTTGACTTACTACAGTTTATTTAGTGATCATTCAAAGTTACAACAGCACTGAAAAAAGTAACTTATGACTGTTTTTCACACGTACAACTGTTGCAGCATTCCCATGGCCATGTGACCAAAATATGGATGCTTGGCAACTGATTTGTATTTATGGCAGTTGCAGTATTCTGGGGTCATATGATCACCTTTCGCGAAGTTACAACAATCAAAGTCAAGGGGAAGTCAGTTTCACTTAACAACCATGTGGCTAACTTAATACCTGCAGTGATTCATTTAACAACTGTGGCAAGAAAGGCTGTAAAATGGGGCAAAATTCACTTAACAAATGTTTTACGTAGCAACATAAATTTTGGGCTCAATTGTGGTCGTATGTCTAGGACTACCTGTACTATAGTATATGCTAGGATTCATCATAACTCATGTTTCAAGATCTCAGAATAGGTCTCTAGCAAAAACTGATGCGGCAAAAGGATTTTAATACAATAGGGCTCTATGTTTCCTGGCATAAAATGTTTTGCAAGCAACTGCCAGAAGTTTAATTACTGAGTATGGAAATCATTAACTTTGTTAACCATCAAAACAGCTGAGCAAAACCAATATTTTCCACAGCAGTCTTTGAAGATTAGAAATCAAAACATAGAGGCTTCACATGACAAAGGACAGGCCCAACAGCTGAGGCCAAGCATCATATTCTTGTGGATATTGTTTAATTTGCCTTGAGTGACTGAAAAGTAAAGGATAAAATAGTGTCCAGAATAAATATAATTACAATAAGCCACTATAAGACTTCTATAATCTCAAAAATGTGACAGTTCTAGTTCTCCAAATGTACTGACAGCTACTGATAAACATTTCATAAGATGTAATCAGAGTAACCAAGATTATTAACTGCTGGCAAATGCTTTTCTATTACAATCATGACTTTAAAACCAACACACTTAAATACTTCTGAGAATGGTTATATGTATAACACTCAGAACAGTGGTTATTTAAAGATTTCTTTCAATTTTGCACAAAAAGAAAGTTAAGGAAATGTGTAAGTTTTTATTTAGATATTCAGTATTAGTTACAGATTGATTATATTATATTGGGAAGTTTACAAAGTTCCTTTATTCTTTGCACCTTTTCACAAAATTCTTCAAACCTTTAACAAACCTTTTAAAATCCAATAGAGGAAAGTTATCCAGATCACTCTTGGTTCGTTAATTTATATCCTTTTAGTTATTAAGACATCAGTCCGTTTCTTTTGTATGTCCAGTGTAACATTTATTTTCATATCATTCTTGTACCTTGTCATTCTTAAATTCACATTCAAATCAGTCTCAATCTTGTCAGTAATATTTGTCCCTCTTCCATAACCTCTTTTAAACACAGTCCTACTATAGAAACAGATACCTTTAAAATTATCTTCTGGGTCCATTGTTCAAATATCAATGTGGAGACAGCTTCCGGTCCTGGAGGCAACAGGACGTGAGAGAGCGAGCTCTGCCTCTCACGCCTGAAACCCGCTTC
>JANHFO010003147.1:97361-118764 GCA_032468095.1 Pareas carinatus | reverse complement strand
GCCCTTGCGAGATCAAAGCATCCCGGGGATCCGCCCCCTCTTTGTGTGGCCCCGCCCCCCACGGGTCTCGCGCGGAACGCCTTCCCGGAGAAAGTGGGCGGGCTCAGGCGCTCCTCGCCCAGCCCGAGACTTTGGGAAGGGGGCTCCGCCGCTCTGTCATTGGCTGCGTTTAGCCCCGGCCCACCAGCGGCTCGCCCAATCGCAAGCCTCGAGACTCTCCGCCGCATTTTTTTTTCCTTTCCCCCGCAAGCCCTCCTGAGAGCGAACCCCTCCTTTTTTTAAAAAAAAATATTTATTCTTCTTCTCCTTCTCCTCGGAATACTTTTGGCCGTTCCCGGCTGCCGTCCGGACCAGCGCGCATCCTCTCTCCGGCCGAGAGGGGGGAAAAAAAAAGAAAGGCGGGCAAGCGCGGCAGGAAGAACGAAGCTGCGCCGGGAACCGGGGGAGGGGGCCCGCCGGCTCCCTTCCTCCTCGGCCGCGATGTCCGCCCTCAGCTGGAAGCCGTTCGTCTACGGCGGGCTGGCCTCGCTGGTGGCCGAATTCGGTGGGTCGAGATGGAGAGGAAGCCCCGGGCGGGCGCGCAGGCGCAGACTGCTCCAGGCGCCTCCCTTTGCCAGTTACCGGGCGGCAGGCCACGCCCTTTCCCCCGGCGCCTAGCAACGCCCTAGCCCGGTCCCGCCGCGCTCCCGTGGCGGCCTGGCTGCTCGGCCTTTGTCCGCGGAGGCCTGGCCGGGAAGGGCAGGGGAGGCCGTTGGGGCGGGCGGTTCTTGGTCCAGCTTCCCCCCCCCCCGCTCCCCAGTCGCTGTCCAGCCGTGGACCTTGGGTGTCCAGTCCTTGGCTTGAAAAAGGGCATCCGCGTGAATAGAATAGCAAGAGTTGGGAAGGGACCTTAGAGGTCCTCTAGTCCAGCCCCCTGCCTCAGGCAGAAAACCCTATACGGGTGGCAGACCCCTTGCTGTGCAAATGCGAGTGTGACGCTTATTGTCACGGGATCGGATGCGAAGCCCCGTTGAAACGTCCACCCTAAAATTTTCATCTTGACAGTTAGAAAAATTAACCGAGGGGAAGGCCTTGCCCTCACAGGTTGTGGGTGCTCCAACACAGGAGGCTTTTTTTAAAGAAAAGATGGGACGGTCGCTTGTCTGAAGGGGTATTGGGGGGGGGGTTGGACTAGAAGACCTCCAAGGTCCCTTCCAACTCCGTTCTTCTGTTAAAATGTTAACAGTTCCCCTTTGGTAAGTCAAAAAAAAAGTGGGGGGGAAGGCAAGGTATGTTACAGATCTTCCCCATTAAGGAGGTCCATCTAGTGCAGTGATGGCGAACCTATGGCACGGGTGCCGCAACGGGCACGCAGAGCCCTGTTTGTTGGCTCGCGAGCCAAGTCGCCCCAGCATCGCCCCAGAGTGGAGCATGCTCAGAAAGACAGTAGCGGCGCCGGGCGATAATGTCACGAGCCACGACTCAGTGCCTAAAAGGTTCGCCATCACTGATCTAATGGGATCGAGAAGGGTCTTCTTCACGATGGCTTCCCTTTCTGGGCCTGGGGACCAGGGAGATAGCAGAGAGCCCTATCAAGGGTTCGGTTTGATGGTTGTGCATTTGAGGTTTTGCTTCTGTAACCTGTCCGGGATCACCGTGAGGGAATTGGGCAAACAGACATTTTAAAAAAAATAAATAGTGGTAGCCGCTCGAATTGTCCTTCTGGAAGTCACTCTCCACCAAATGTAAGAGGAAAGACGGTCAAAGTCCAAACTCAAGAAAGATGTGCGGAGTTACTTTGAAGCAGATTCCTTTATTGTTCCTCACCTATAGACAGAACCTTAGCAAACTAAAGCAATTACTTGCATTGTTAAATATATATTATAAGAACGTCTAGGGAGAGACTTAACTCTTCTTCCCAACCAAAACCAACCTGTCTCTTATCCCTCTGGAATGCGCTCCCTTCCTTGCTGGGAATCTGCAACTACATTTCACTGCAAACGCCATTGGAGAATCCCCTGATGTCCTTTAGTAGCTCTTGTACCGTGATGGATTTGGCTACAACAAGATGGATCGTTTGGCTAGCCTCAAACAGGTCTGTGACTGTGCTATAGTCAATCAATCAGAATAGAGCTGGAGGAGACCTTGGAGGTCTTGTAGTCCAACCCCCTGCTCAATCAGGAGACGCTCAGACCATTTCATATAGGCGGATGTCCAGTCTTTGCTTAAATTTTCTTAAATTGTGGGACAGCTGGCATGTGCGACCAGTCGTTAGATCCCTTCTTAGGTATTGCTATGTGATTCAGCAGCTTCTTCTTTCTTAGGGACCTTCCCTGTGGATCTCACCAAAACCCGACTTCAAGTCCAAGGTCAAAGCATCGATTCCCGTTTCCGAGAGATCAAATATCGGGGCATGTTCCATGCCTTGTTCCGCATCTCCAAAGAAGAAGGCATCCTCGCATTGTACTCTGGGTAAGTAAAGCCCACCTCTGTACCTTTCCTGTCTGCACAGCTTCTTTTCTTACTATATATATATATGTAGTCCTCTACTTACAACCGTTCATTTAGTGACCAGTCAAAATTACAACAGGATTGAAAAAAAAGTGACTTGCGGCTATTTATTCACACTTGATGACTATTGCAGAATTCCCATGGTCACGTGATTTATATTGGGATGCTTGCCAGCTGACTCATATTTATGACGGTTGTCGTGTCCTGGGGTCATGTGACCACCGTTTGCGACCTTCTGACAAGCAACGTCAATGGGGAAGCCAGATTCGTGTAACAATTGCGTTAACTAATTTACCCACTGGAGTGATTTAGTGAACAAATGTAACGAGAAAAGTCGTAAAATGGGACACAACTCACGTATCAAAGTTGTCAGCAACATAAAATTCTGGGCTTCATTATGGTCGTAAGTCAAGCACCTGTACAGCTGCCTTGTTGGGATCGTACGAAAGACTCACTCACCCATGAGTCCCCATGGTTCAGGGTTGTTTGTTGTGGGGCTCGGCTAAGTAACGTGTGGGAGCTGCTGCTGTTTTCTTAGCTAGATCGTTGTTACTCTTTGTATATTGCAGCATTGCGCCAGCATTACTAAGACAAGCATCTTACGGCACCATAAAGATCGGCATATACCAGAGTTTGAAACGACTTTTTGTGAACCGTTTAGAAGGTTGGTATGCTAAGGAAACATTGTGGGTCTTTCCCCAATCCACTTCCACCCTTTTATAAAGCTATAAATTGTCAGATATATTAATTAATGAGTAATCAATCCGTCTGGCTGAGGCTGACCTGAGCCTTCCGGGCTTTGAGATTCCCAAGGTGGGCAAAGAAAGCACTAAAAAAGGCAAATGATGTCGTACAGGTGGGGTAGAAAATCACATCCGTTCTATATCAAGTGCTTCATTATTTTTTTATACCCCAAGACCATTTGAATTATGTTTTTCTCTCTTTATATCTTTTACTTCTTCCTATGTCATTTTGGGATGTTTCGTCCTGACATACTTGGCAAGATAAATCCTGATTCCGATTCTGGTTTCATTGCACTCGGGCCCCAAATGGTGTTCATGATCAATCTTCATCAACAGCCATGTTGAAGCAGAAGTTGGCATGGACCACACCAGGTTATGCCTGTCTGCCCAGATGTTTTCATTAGAGAAAACACAGGCGCTTTTCTAGATGAAACAGACGAGATGGAGGGGAAATGCTCAATTACGGAGGCAGGAAAGTTGCTGCAGCAAGCAAAGTTCAGGCCTTCATTCCACCCATTTGTTTCTACAGGTAGTCCTCAAATTATAGCAGTTGATTTAGTGACCGTTTGAACATCACTGAAAAAAGTGACTTATGACCGTTTTTCGCCCTTAGGACCACTGCAGTCTCCCCATGGTCACCTGTTCAAACTTCGAATGTTTGGCAAGTGATTCACATTTATGACGGTTGCAGTGTTCCAGGGTCATGTGGTTGCCTTTTGTGACTTTCTGACGAGCAAAGTCCACGGGGGAAGCCCAGATTCACTTAAGAACCGTCTTACTAACTTAACAACCGCAGCGATTCACTTAACAAGTGGGGCAAAGGAATGTCATAAAATGGGGCAAAATTCATTTAACAACTGTGCCCCCTGGCACATAAATTATGGGCTCAATGATGGTCATATGTCGAGGACTACCTGTACTCGATCCATTTTTTGGCATTTTCATAAATCGAGATCAAGACACTCTTGAGTACACAGTTCTATTTTCCTTGACGAAAAAAAGAATCCAGTGCTTTTCTTCTTAAAAATAAACACACACACATACTTCTGAATAGAGTAGAGAATTGGAATTGGAATAGAAATAGAGACAGTGACAGAGAAAGAGACAGAAATAGAATTTATTGGCCAAGTGTGTCTGGATGCACAAGTAATTTGTCTTTGGTGTACATGCTCTATTCTTACATACAGGTTATAATTGACAAACAGTGATTACAATCATAAAATACCTTCATAATCATAATGTACATTCATGTCATGTACGTATTAAGTGTAATCAAGCCACGATCCTAATCATAATTACATTCATAGTCATAAAGTACATTCATCGTATCTTCATGTTATAAAGTACAATCATCATGTCACAACCCACGTCAAAACATTTGTGACAAATTTGTCACAAACACATTCCTTATGTCATACTCTACCATTTTTTTATAGATTTCGGACAGTCAATATTTGAACAGCCACAGAATACTGATAACTATATTTGAACAGTCATAGAATGCTAATAATCAATCTACAAGTCAAACTAGGATAGTAAATGACACAACTGTTATATATTTTAAGATAGAAGCAACAAGTTAATTGCATGTATGAAAAATCATAATACAATACAATACAATACAATACAATACAATGCAGTAATTTTGACGCTTGTTTCCAAATTCAAAATGGGGGGAATGTCGCATGGATAAAAAACCCAGGTGTTATGCTGCCCTGCCTGCCCTCTCATCGCCCACCAGATGGCCTCTGCCTCCACTATCACATGTGCTGTGTTATGGTCTCTGCTTATGGGAACTATGTCTTAAATGTTTGTTTTCCTGCAGGCCTCGGGCAGCCAGTGACCCGGTCTCTTTGGAGAGTGCTGCGGTCAGTACCCCTGCCCCTCCCAGCCTAACTCTGCTCTAACTCTTGGCTTTTTCCTTTCTGAACTAACTCTCTAATCATATTGGCTGGGATTTTTATTTTTATTTTTTTAGTTCCTGCTCTCAGATTCTACTGAATCTCTTAGCAAAAAAAAATTCTGCATTATACCTTCCAGGAAGCTCAAGGGATTGAATGGCATTCCTTTAGAATCTTAACAATTCTGGAAAAAGCAAGGAAATTTGGTAATATACTTCCTGCTTTACTTTTAACGATCTGGGGGGGGGGGAAAAACCCGGTTTGATTGGAACCTTTCAGATTTGTGATATATCTGTGACGCCCTCAGGTACAAGAAAGAGATGAGAACTTGGTTTTTCCCTAAAATAAATAAATGTATTTATATATATATGAGTGAAGCCGAAAGCACCAGCCTGAAGATGGCGAGTGAGACCTCGCTGAAACGTTGCATGAATACTCTGATTCCTACATGGGAAAAGACCCAAAAAACCCTAGAACTACATACCTGTACCCGTGAAAATCTACGAAAACAAATATATATATTTATATATATATATTCTTTTTCATCTTTACTTTTTCTTCCTGAAATCTTAACTTTTGTTGCTTTTTCTTCTGGAGCGGAGTTTTGGGTTATATCATATTCTTTCTAATTGCAGATGAAACGTTATTGATCAACGTCATCTGTGGGGTGATTTCCGGGGTGATTTCCTCTGCTCTGGCTAATCCAACAGATGTACTAAAGGTAAGAGGAATCTTCTTTCCATGACGCCGGTTGCTGTCTGTGCTCTCCCATGGACTGTTGATGCTTTTTACTTCCTAACAGTTGGCTTGGTGAGTTAGAAGAAGGAAGGAATACTTTTTTTTACTGTCATTGCCTCTGGCCTCATGCTTCACCAGTAGGAACGGGGACCAATTATCAGAGAGATGGTGGATTCAGTCACATGTTATCGGTTCAGGTAGAAGCTAGATAGCCAAATGTCTAGATCTGGCGACCCCAATCCCTGTTCTGTGGACTGGCACCAGTTCACAGCATCCCAGCGACTGATCCGTGCAAACAAGCCAAGCCCCATTTACAAAATGCCAGCAGCACGCAAAACCACGCCCCCTCCAGTCCGCGGAAAAACCTTATCTCACAGAACCAGTCCCTGGAGCCCAAATGATTGGGGGCCACTGGTCTAAATTACTTGAGCCGTGGTAGTACGGTGGCTAGAATGCAGTATTGCAGTTCGATTCTCCCCGGCTCAAGGTTGACTCAGCCTTCCATCTTACCAAGGTCGGTAAAAGGAGGACCCAGATTGTTGGGGGCAAGAGGCTGACTCTGTAAGCCGCTTCGAGAGGACTGTGAAGCACTGTGAAGCTGTATTTAAGTCTAAATAAATTGCTATTGCTTTACTGTAGATCAGTGATTCCCAACCTTTTCTATACTCGCACCCCTAGAATGCTGCTGATATCTTCTCGCACCCCTTACCAAAGTAGTACCTGGTTTGAAGATGAAGAAAGCAATTATACACTCAATTTGAGCAACAAACCTATTTAAACACGCTTTAGGTTTTCACACCCCCATGGAATATCATCTCGTACTCACAGTTGGGAGCCCCTGCTATAGATTATTGCATTTAGCAAAGGGTTGGACGTAACAGCTTTTTCAAATTCTTTAACTTGGTGATTCTAGCAGCACCACTCTTATCAGTAGATTCCAGGCATTTCTCGACTTAGGATTGTAATGGAAGAGGCGAGGCTTTCCTTTGTAAGCCATGATGTTGCAAGTCGAAGCAGTCATGATCAACCTGATCTTATAACCTTTTTTTTTGAGGGGTGGCACTTGTTAAGTGCTATTCCTATGGACACATTTTTTTCTGCCAGAAAGCAGCCTCAAAGGCTGGTTGAAGGAATCAGAGTCCATTTATTAGGAAGTTCAAGCGATGTCTGACTCTCTTCCGAGCGTTTATTTGAAATTACAGGCTTCACAGGAAAAAGGCAAAAGTAGTAACAGTGTTTCTATTGCTTAAGGCTTAGGTCATCTTCCCCGTAGATCCATCCTCCAATTCCCCTCTCAAACCTCTCCTAAAAGAGGCCCTCTTAGAGCATACTAACCAAGAGCTGCTCACATCGAAGGTCATATGAACCAAAACAGTAAAGGAATGTTTTGAGAACCAAGAGGTACCACAGAGATAACGAGACTGCAGAAGTGTGGCTGCCATGGAGACCTGGGTGGTTTGCCACACCTGGCCCTATGAACTTATCAACTTTTGAAGGCCAGCTACCCAGAGGCCCACAATTTCCACAGCTGGTTTCTGGCCAAAAAGATCATAAATCGTATCATTGGACGTTGAAACCTCCCGTACAGGTGAGCTGATTGCCCAGTGCCTGAAATGCAGCCCCGCCACCACCGTACACCATGAAGTCTGGGTTAATTTGTTGCTAAATAACTGGTTGTAAAGCAACGGATTTCCTCTGCATCCTAAAGAACCTGCTCTTTAAAACTACAGGTTGTCCTCAACTTACAACAGTTCATATAGTGACCGTTCAAAGTGACAACATCACTGAAAAAAGTGACATTGCCATTGCCAAGATGGCCTTTTCCAAGCTATGCTAGCATGGGATTCTAGAAACTTTGATCTCCATCAGGGTGGATTTGATTTAAATCAAGTCGCTTTAAATCATGATTTAAATTATGATTTAAATCATTACTGAAAAGGCTTGATTTAAATCACTACTGAAAAGGCTCGTTTTAAAACAGGCTGGATAAAAATCGATGGTTTTTATCAAATTTATTTTAATGACATGCTTTTGGAGTAAAAATCTATCTAAAGATGGTTTTCTATTTAAGATACATTAATCATTTGGTTTATTCAGCATGAAATGGAACCCAGTTATATAGCACGAGGCTGTATGTTCTGCAGTATTTACATTTTTGGTAAATGCATTCAATTCCTCCTCACTCTTAGAGCCTGCTACAGATGCATTTCTGTTCAAGCAATCGCGCAGTTTGTAGTGTACATAGATTTGCAAAACAACAGGATAAAGGAATATTCCTGAACCTTGTTTTATCTCATGATTACTGTGAAATTGTGCAAATGCATCAATGCGGTGCATGTTATCTCGGCTTGCAGAGCTTGGATTTATTGAGTTTACCAAGAATGTAAATATTGCAGAGTGTACAGCCGCCTGCTACATAACTAAACTCCCTTTCATGCTGAACAAACTAAACGGCGCGTGTATCTTAAATAAAAAACTATCTTCAGATAGATTTTTTTTACTCCAAAAGCATTTTATTAAAATAAATTGGATAAAAATAAAAAAAATCCGATTTAAATTTTAAAAAAAAATCTGTTTTTTTTAATGTTTTTGTAATCATTGATTTTTATCTACCCTGATCTCCCAGCCACCTAAAGACCACCAAGTGGAAGAAGGCTGGTGCAAAATAAATGATTGCAGAGAGGTTGCGGGAAGCAGCTGCAGAAGATTAGGTTCCCCTCCAAGGCTGGAATGGACATTCATGCTTAGTACCTTGGCCTCCGTCTGCCCTTCCGTCCAGGTTACTTCCCTGCTCTCTTCGTTTTTTTAGATTCGAATGCAAGCTCAGGGCAGCCTGTTCCAAGGGGGCATGATTGGAAGCTTCATAGACATCTACCAGCAAGAAGGCACAAGGGGCCTCTGGAGGGTAAGGGCTTCTTGCATTCCCTCCCACTACCCACCTGCTTCGTTGGTGGGACAGTTTTTGCTGTGTTTATATTCCGACTTTCCCTCGGACGTCCTTGATCCTTTCTGAGCTGTTTTCTTGCGGGCGTTTCATTACCGAGCTAGTTAACGTCCTCAGTGCTAGAAGGGAATGGCTTTTGTGGAGTGGAAGAGGAGGAGGAGGAGTGTGGTGTCCTTGGTGCTCTCTGAGCTGGGTTGTTTTCTTACGAGTGTTTCATTACCCAAATAGGTAACCTCATCAGTCCTCCCAAGTTTCCCTCTGAGTACTGACAATGGTGCTCAAAAGGATCACCCCTCATTTCACTGTCACTTCAATAATGCTGTGAGGCTGGCTGGTCTGGAAGAGGCTATTACTGACGCAAACCTGGCCAGGCCTTCCACAGTGAAGTGGAAACCTGAATCTGCTGTCCATCAACTTAAACACCGTTGTTGAATTTAAGGTTCAGCTCTTGGGCAGTTGTGACAGCTGGTGGCCACTTCTAGAATTTTTAGAATCACAGTTGTGTGTAAAAGAAATGTCTAAACATAGTGGTAGCAGTCACAGAAAATTAGGAAAACAAAACCTTGGGAGGGAGATCTCTAGTAGTGAATAGTTTTAATACTGTTTGTCAATTGAAATGTTGTCCTTCTTCACCAAAGTCCCTTATTTTTAATTTTCAGGGAACAGCCAGTAAGACCCTAATTCTCTAGAGGAAAGAGAATGGCAAAGCAAGCAAGCAAGGAAAATAACGTAAACCATAATAATGCATAGCTAATAATAGATATTAATTTTTTGGGTATTAAAGTTTCTGTATTTTCTTAATGAAATCAGGGTTTTGCCAAGAAGGAAGTTAGGAAATCAGCTGTATCGATCTATCTTTTCTAAAGGAGTTTTGTAGCCATCTTGAGATTAGACCTAAGAGCCAATGGACTGTTTTTTTCCCCCTCTGAAAAATGGGCCAACCTGCAAACTTCAAAGCAGTTAAGGATGGAATGAATGGAATTTATATGATGGTAGGTCTTTGATCGTGATGTGGTAATTAAAGCTATTCTAACTTTAGATCTTTTCTTTGGCTAGGGTGTGGTTCCCACGGCTCAGCGAGCTGCTATTGTGGTAGGAGTTGAGTTACCAGTCTATGACATCACCAAGAAACATTTAATACTTTCGGGAGTCATGGGGGACACAATTCTCACACATTTTATGTGAGTACCTGCCACTGTTCTGGTGGTTAACCGAAGTGCATTTTTCTCAAGTTGTGTAGGCTGTGAAAAGATGCATGGATTATGGGCATGGGATAGTCAACAGCTCACATTTCAGCCATGTGGAGCTTTCTCTGTGACTTCCAGAGACCACACATCCTTCCAGTGGGTGGATTCTGGTGTTTCACTAAGCCGTATTGAGTACTTGTTTAATTTTGACTTAGTATGACATACGAACCCAATTTATATGATTTACAAACCAAGGCTTACGGCTTTATATTATGTGCGATCTAAAGCTTATAGCATTTAAATATGGCGAGAACAAATGTGATCCCGTGTTATAAATTATAAGGTGCAAGAGAGACTGAACACTGCTGTGCCAAGGCCATCAGGTGAGGCGCCAGCGTTACTGTCCTTCACGTTGTACGTGAGTTGTGGAAAACTCAGAGGAAAAATTGATCATTCTGCTAAACGCACTTAAAATATGTGGTTTCCTTCACACATTTTCTCCCAAGAATTATAAAATTAGAATTTATTCGCCAATTGTGTCTGGACACACAAGGAATTTGTCTCCGGTGTACATGCTCAATACTGGCATACAGGCTACAATTGACAAACTGTGGTTACAATCAAAAGATTCATTCATAATCATAAAGTACACTCATCATGTCATCTACATAAACAAACCACGATCCTAATCATAAAATACAATTCATAACCATAAAGTATACTAAGCCTGTTCTTGAAATCAGTGCCACGTAGAAGGAAGAAATTCATCATCTCCACTCTGTGAGATGCATCAGATTTTAACTGGTTTCTTCTATGTTTGTCTGTCTAGTTCCAGTTTTACGTGTGGACTTGCTGGTGCCGTAGCTTCCAATCCGGTGGACGTGGTTCGAACCCGCATGATGAATCAGCGGGCCATAGTGGGAAGCGTGGAGCTCTATAGGGGAACAATGGACGGCCTGGTAAAGGTGAGAACTACGGGGTAACCGTCTCGAGAGAGTCAGGGTGGTGTGACGGACTTATAGTGGAGACGCCTTGGTTCATTTCCCCCTTAAATCTTGGAAATGCATTGGTTGACTTTGTCCCTGTTTCTTCCTCTACCCCCAACAGTTCTTGCTGTGGTGGGAGCAGTCTGTAGGGGTTGAAATGGAAATCCCCTTATGAGATGCTCCAAGCATCTCCTAAATAAAGGCAGGATGTAAATCTAATAAACGTTGGGGACAACACCGAAGGTGTAGATATGAGAATGTATTTTGAATGTGGTTTCTTATCGCCTTTACAGACTTGGAAAAGTGAGGGGTTCTTTGCACTTTACAAAGGATTCTGGCCAAACTGGTTGAGACTTGGTCCCTGGAATATCATTGTATCCTTTTATATGCAAGGCAGAAGCACTCTCATGCAGCAAAGGCTGGGGAATATTTTTGAAGCAATGATCATTCCTCGCCAAGAGTGTTGTAGATACATCTTTCTATGGCAGATTTCCTGCAAATGCTGAATTAGTAGCTCCCCAAACGTATGATGATCCAATTCAGCAGGTTGGGTGAACCGGTGTGTTATTATATCCTAGAACAATAACTTAATTATTTGCTCTTATGCACTTAATTTGGATTGCCGTATCAAGTCATGTGTTTACACAATGTTTTGAGTGATTTGATTAATCAATCAATCACGTTTGATTCACACAACTTGCTGGATCTCAAAAGCGAAGAAAGCTAGGGTCAAATTTAGGCACCCTTGACCTGCTGTGCAAAGGCAGCTTCTGAATGTCTAACTGATACGATGAAGGGTCAGTCTAGCCTTCCAGAACTTTTTGCTCTGCAGAGACATTGGAAGAAGAGCTACAGGGTAGATCCTATCCTTCTGAGATCCCGTCGCTGGATCTTTCAGGCCTGGGAAAGACTCCTGCTTGAGTGATCTGGAGAACCTTGCCCATTTTGTAAGGCACCTTCGCATATTCATGATGCAGCCAGGCTATTAGCTCATCTTTGGGTAGCTATCCAGAGTTGTCCCTTCCACTGAAGTGATATCTTATCCCCCTTTTCTTAGCGTGGCTCTCCTGCGTAATATCATGATGATGATCAGCCATTATCCATTATGATTCTAGATTGTGGTGGGGAAATCTAGGGCTGTTCATTTGTTTATTGTTTTTAATTATTGCCTTCTTTTCCCACCAACTAACACATCCCCTTGATTTCTGCGATTCTAATCCTGTAAGTCTGTTTGGGCTCTTGGGATCGTTGAAATGCAAAACTATCTGGAAATGAAACCCAGGGGAGGAAGGGAAAGATTAGAAATTCCTCCTTTGAAAAGTATTTCTTTAACTCGACGGCAGTTTTTTATCACCTACGAGCAGCTGAAGAGACTCCCTTTTTAAGGTGCCCGTTTGGATTCGTAATCCAGCTGCCCTCCTGCTCCCCCTCCATTCCTGCATCTTCATCTCTCTCTCTCTCTCTTTTTTTTTTTTTTTGGTCTACATGGACTTTGTTTTACCCTCCATGTGCTGAGTGCTCAGTATTGGGGAGGGTGGCTTAAGGGGAAGGGGAGGATGGGTCCACAAATACAGTGTTCAGAGCCTGGTGCATGTGCTCCTCCCCCCGCAAGGGTGACGGAGGAACGTGGAGGGAGAGCATTTAGGTCTGTGTTTGTATCTTCCATGAAGAGAGCTGTGAGTTAAAAATCCTTCTCACTGCCATGCGGCTTTTGCAGTAGGCAATTCCTCTCCCCCTTTGGCCAGCGCCAGAGGGAAGGGAAATATACGGGGGCTGCTGCTGCTGCAGGCCTCTTTCCATTATCATGTAAACCCCATTAAACTATTTATTGGAATCAAATCCTGTGACGTGAGTGTCTATGTCTATCTGCAAATATTCAGGTTTTCTTCAACTAGGACAGGTGCCTGCCTGTTTAAACAACAGGTCTCATTTTTTTTTTGAAAGGAGGAAATAAGACTTGCCTGTCTAGCTACTGCCAGGGCTAAATTAACGTCCCTGAATCCTGAACTGGTACTGTTGCAAACTCTGGAGAAAGGATCCACCAGGCAATCCTCAAAACTCATCCGGTGAACTGTAGTTTCTGGTTGACAGCAGGATAACCCCCGTGATAGCGAAAAATCAAAAGGAGCCTGTTGTTTTTTTTAAGCAAGCCATCAACGTATGTGCCTTTGAATAACACTTGTTAGTTGGAAAAAAAATGCTGCTGGGCCCAAAGCCTGATTTTGGCTATATTCAATTGATATGGGTTCGTTCTCTCCTACAACCCTGACCCCCTACATTTCCCATCACCATTCACACTTAGCAGACAAAAGTAGCTTTTTTTAGGAACGCACCTATCCAAGACAGGGTACACGGAGAGAGATGTCATTAGGAAAAGGAAATGAATCCTGATGATGCAAGTCAACTATGGCAGGTATGTGACAACACAGCGGGCAGTAAAAATAGCCACCGTAGCAGGGAGCAGAAGTGTTAACTGTTATAAAAGAGAATAGAACAGGATTTAACCCTGGTGAATTCTTCAGCCCTTAAGCAGGCAAAAAAAAATGTGTGTGTGACAGTTTAGTACTTAACCGGGATCTCCTCAATATCAGCCACCACCTAGCAATTGTATAGAATTGGGCTCCCCTCTTCCTTGATCCACCTGAAGCGGTTTGTGGAATTGGCACTGGGAGGTTCCTCGGTCCCAACAGCCCTCCCTACCCACACTGGTCAGATGAACTGGCGTCTCCTTTGCCATGCTTTTGTGGCCACGCTCCCAACGGCTGTCGATCAGAGAGCCGGCAGGCAGCTCTCACAGATGGCCCTTGAGCTCAATTCCCCCTAATGGGCTCCAGCACATTTGTTAATATTCCTCCCTTTCCGGGTTTCTTCAGCATCCGTTCACTCCTCCGTATGTTTGTTTTTGTAAGGGCACACACAATCAAAGGACAATAAAACTGACTCGATGGGTAATTGCTCGGAGCTTATGTTTGCGAACTCCAGACTTTCTTGACGACACGGGCGCAATTAAGCAGCGAAAGTTATTAAAGTTTGGATAAAGGCTCTCCGTCCTTAGCAGCGATATCCCACGGCATTTTTCACTAGCCAATAATGGCTTGCTTACAGAGGCTGCTTCCTTATCGCCTGGAAGGAATAAAAAAAAAATAGGCCATTAATTTCCTTCCCTGCTCTGTCTCCCCAGAGTTACGATAAACCAGATCTGAGAATTGTTTACAAGGACAAGCGAGTGATAACACTCCCAGGAAACCCTGTAAAGCAGGGGTCTTCAACCTTGGCAACTTTTAAGATAGTGCTGGCTGGGGAATCCTGGGAGTTGAAGTCCACAGGTCTTAAAAAGTTGCCAAGGTTGCTGTGTTAAGTATTGCGGCCTTTTCTTCTAGGGTGTGATTTGCACAGCGGAATAAAGCACCCCTACGAATGGGGTTATAAAATTTGCAAAACATTGACAGCCTGTCTTTCATTCTCCTCCTGCATCCTTCATTTGTTTCTGGTTTTCTTCCTGCAAGTTAGAATGATAATGGATCTAATTGCTTTCTCCATTCTGCCCTCAACAGCAACAACATTGTGAAGTAGGTTAGATTAAGATCTTCTGCTTAGGATCGACCAGGACAAGAAGCAATAAGCCAGGAACTTCTGGCCTTTATCCAGAAGGAGCAGATTTTGGCCTTGGACTACATTTAGTGGGCTTAAAATTATGCACATCTTACATAATAGGAATGTCAATTTGAAACAGATGAGCATCCATTGAAAACTGCCAGAGGGAAGGGGAAAAAATTCCCTCAATGTCCATTCAATGTTAAAGGTGGCCATTGATCAAGAGGTTGACTATCCCCATCTAATCTCTGCACCAGCCATCAATTTGAACATTTCCCACTTCGGCCTTTATGAATATGGCTTGCTTGATCCCGCTGTATCACGTGGCCTAAGTGGTCACTGGTAATGCACAAACAAGGCTAATCCAATTTGCATTCAGCACGCTGTGGTTCCTCGCCCCTTCTGTTTCCATAGAGAAGAGGTGCAAGCCTTCTACAATTACAGCTTTCGAAACCTCCGGGTTCCACTTCCTACTTTTCCAAGGCTCGTTTATCAGGATCTGAGCTATTAACAGCCGGGGAAGTAAATATGGTCCATCTGCCAATCTAATTGAACAGGAAATCGTCTTCGCGAATGGTAGAAAATGATAAGCAATTTTATAAACTGAATGGAATGGATCTCCACGTTGGATGCATTGTTCGATGCATTGTTAAAAGGTGTGTTTTTTTCTTCTTCATAAAGAAACAGAACGTCATAGTATCATCCCCATTTTTCTGTGTTTATGGCATGGCCCAAAAGTAAAAACCTTAAGACTGTTGACCTCAACTGATCTTAAGGATGCAATCTTAGTGGCCCTGTAAAAAAATAGTAGTTAACGGTCCATAGAAAAACAACTGTACGTTATGACTAAGTTGCTGTTACACTTTTGTCAGAACCCATGAGCCAATAAATGCACAGATATCTTCAAGAACTATCCAAACATCTCTAGATGATCCAAAATGGAAGCTGCCTTGGGACCAAGGTTCTTGATTCCCTTCCTGTGCTAGGTGTTGAATTTGGGAGTCCCTCGGCACTGCCACCGCTGCCCTTGGCCACTTAGTCATAACATACAGTTATGAAGAAATAAATAGCTTTCTACGTTGTAGATGTACAGTGTTCAAAATGGCCCTGAATGTCTTATTGCGGTGAGAGAGGGTAAAAATCAAGAAACCTGATTTCTCCACTCATTGGAATAACATTGCTTCTGGACAAAGACTTGGTAAAACATACGAGAGAAGAAACTTACCAGGAGATGTGCTCAGGGTGCCCTCCCCCCTTTTTAAAAACCAACATCAGTCCTTCAGCTAAGGTAGTGAGATGACAGAGAGTGGTCCCTCAGGCTGGATGGGAGGCGTTCCGCTAGTTTGGCCGTCCAAGTGGAAAAGAGGCAAGATTTTGTTCTTCAGGCACAAACACATCTGAAAGATCTTCAGGCGAACTTCCTTCTGCCAGTATCCATAGATGAGGGGATTTGCTAGAGAGTTGCACACGCCCAACACCCAGAGGTAATGTTCTAGCAGGCGATGGAGGTAACAGCGCCGGCAGGCAATCTGGACGATGCTCACCACGAAGAAGGGGGACCAGGTGAAGGCAAAACAGCCAACCCAGATGGCCACGGTACGCAACGCTTTGGCATCATTGGAAGGCTGAGACGTTGGACGGGTGGCTGACGGGCCAGCCGGTTCCAGTTCTCGGATGTGCTGGATGTGCGAAGAAGCGATCTTGAGCAAGCGGCAGTGGAAATAGAGGAAGACGAAGAAAACCGGGAAGAAGCTGACGCAGAAGACCACGAGGGTGTACGTGGGCTGAAACACTCCGAAGAAGGTGCACAGACCTTGGTAGCTCTTCTGTTGGAAGCTGGGGACCATCACAGGGAGGAAGCCAATCAAACAGGCCAGCAGCCAGACGCCTCCAATGCAAATCCCGACAACTGGGCCACGCATGATTTTGAAGTAGCGGAAAGGATGCTTAATAGTCAGATACCGATCAAAAGTGACCAGAATCACCGTGAAGATGGAGGCGGCGGAGGGGCAGGTGATGAAGGCCATCTGCAAGACACAAGATCGCCGAGGGGTTTTGTATTCAGGGTGAGGCAGCTCGCTAACCAGACCCACGATGGTGAAGCCCACCAGAGAGTCGGAGATAGCGAGGTTTAAAACGAAGCACAGGCCAGGGCAACGGTTCTTTTGGATCAGCCGCACCAGCACGATAACCACAACACAGTTGACTAGCATAATCAGTGAAGCCAGCACAGCAATGATCACGTCGAAGGGTACGCTTCCCATGTTGGTGACCCTTTTCTGGAGCAAGGCGGGTGTAGAGTCCCTTAAAAATCAGTCCGAATGCAGACCCTGGTTGAAGCGTCTTTCAAGGAGGTTCTCCAGCTTGGGGAAGCAGTTGGTGGAAGTTCAGAACTCAAGAGGTGACGGGTTGGGTGCATCCTTAGCCAACCTAGGCTACTCCTCCGGCAGTCGTCCGCTGAGTAGTCTCTCAAAGCACATCGAGTATTACTATTACTGTGCCTAGTCCCACCCCCGGTTTCCAGACAATGGGGAAAAGAACCCGCTTTCTGCATTTAGCTCTGCAAGAGTCTTTGAAAAATGGACTCTGTCCTCTACAGATGACTTGATAGTGTGTGTGTGTGTGTGTGTGTGTGTGTGTGTGTATGTGTAGATGTGAGAACTCATAAGGCTACATTATGTTCCTAATCCATTATAATGTCTTCCACGGTGCTAACACACCCTTGTTCTAAAAGGCATAAAAAGAACTGGTGGGAGAAGTTGCAATTAGACTGCATGTAAGGGCCCCTCCTTTTATACATAACCCTTTTAATGTATTCAATGAAATGTGTTGACCGACCAACTCCAGTGGAATTTTAAAGCTTGTCTGGGTATAAAAGACAGAATTTTGACAACCGTGGGAGTCGTTTCCTACTCCTCTGACAGCGCCTTCATTAAGGTGGCAAATCGTTGAAATATATGAAACACATCTCCTGAGATTTCTCGACACTTGGACTCAGTCTCAGTTTATGAGCCAAGTTGACAATGGGCTTGCCTGCTATCTCTTCGTTGCTTATATCTACTCTCCCTTCCATTCCTTTTTCAATCCTCCCAAATTTATTTTATTTTATTTATTATTATTATTTAGACTTATATACCGCTTAACAGTGTTTTTACAGCACTCGCTAAGCGGTTTACACTGTCAGCATATTGCCCCCAACAATCTGGGTCCTCATTTTATCAACCTCGGAAGGATGGAAGGCTGAGTCAATCTTATTATTATTATTTATTATTATTTAGACTTATATACTGCTTCCCCCGTGCTTTACAGCATTTCTAAGCAGTTTACACAGTCAGCCTATTGCCCCCAACAATCTGGGTCCTCATTTTACCGACCTAGGAAGGATGGAAGGCTGAGTCAACCTGGAGCCAGTGAGAATCGAACTGCTGAACTTTTGATGGCTAATGGCATATGGCAGTCCACAGGAATAACTTGCAGCATCGCTTTTAACCACTGCACCATTCTGACAGATGCAGAAGGAAGCATTAACGAGGGGTATCCATACTCTTCTGCAAGAACAGGTGCCGAGCGGTGAGTGGGGAGCCACTGACCCATTTTTGAAGGATATCAGAACCGGGGTTCAGCATTCTTATGCAACAATTCAGGCAGGATTTAGGAGCTTAGAGGGGCCACATCATTGAGGACATTTTCATAGATAGTTTTAAGCAAGTGGCTTTTTTATAGGAAACTACTTTCTAAACTTTTTGTTTTCAACACAGTCCTTTTCTTCCTGTGATAGTTATTTCGTGTTTACTATAACCTTTTTATATTTCTTCTTGGCAAGGCATCTCCTGCCTTGCTCCAGTTTGTGTTATGTTCTGAACTGTGCCTCCACCCACTGTAGATACATGATGATCCCAAGTTACCAGTGGTCTGGATGCAGGCCACCTAAACTGCCCTTTTAAAAGGATTTGTTGGATTTCATCATAAGGAAGGAAGCCTAGCGCTATACAGCTCTTAAAGAAAGGCCCAACAGAGACTCCACTTCCTTAAGGTCTTGCGGAAAAATAAAGTGGAACAACAATGGATGACCTCCTTTAACCGGTCCACAATAGAAAGTGTCCTCACTTATTGCATTACGGTGTGGAATGCTGGCTTGACAGCGGTGGATAGAAAGACTTTACAGAGGGTGGTGAGGACAGCACAAAGCATGGTGGGCTGTCCTCTGATACCACTGGATGACATCGCTAGGGCCCCGCTGCCTTAGAAGAGTGAGGAAAATCCTCAGGGACGACTCACACCCTGGTCAGCCCTTCTTTATTCTCCTACCATCAGGCAGGAGATACAGAAACATAGACAGCCACACAAACAGGCTGAAGAACAGTTTTTATCTGTGGGCTGTCAGGCTCCTAAATGAAAAATAATATAACATCGTGGTGTCTGCACGTGTTGCAGGGTGGGGTGCACAAAAGGAGGCTCAGCCAATCTCATTGTACACATGTTGTACTATGATAATAAAAGGTTTCATTTATCATTAGCTTCCATATTTTACGGGTAAAGATTTTCAATTACACATAATAAAGACTGTTCTCAAAAACATTAAAAATGCCTTAAAACAGAATTTTAAAGCATAGAATGCCAACCACGTTCTTCCACTTACAAAGAAGAAATTAGGTTTCCCCTCAAATTACCTATAGACCAGTAAAATTCTTTTTGTCTGTTTGATTGTTTGTAACCTTCAGTTGGGCAAAACAGCGCTTCATGGGACAACATATTTTGAATCAACTTACCTCAGTGGGGCTACCTTACCGAACACATCCAAAATTCAGAGTCCCTGACTCCCATGGGATGGCAAAGTTGGGTCCATTTCAGTACTGCTAGACACCGAGATCCGCTATGGTCAGATGGTCATCATTTATAACCCTCCCTGCCACAAGGAGAGTCAGTGGGGAAGCCAGCAGGAATTCAGAAGCTGCTCCCATTTTGCCACTCTGATCATTCTGTTTCTTTGTTTAGGTAAGGAAATATTTTTGAAATGATGTCCCCCACAGCATGGGTTGTATAGTTCCTCTTTAAAATGTGCTCCAAGAATTTGGTAACACAGTGTTTCCCCCAAAGTAAGACGGGGTCTTATATTAATTTTTGCTCAAAAAGATGCATTAGGGCTTATTTTCTGGTTAGGTCTTATGGGGGGGGCTTTATTTATTATTTATTATTCAGACTTCTATACCGCCCCTCTCCCAAGGGACTCGGGGGCGGTGTACAGCCAGAGATAAAAACACAAACATACAATAATTAAAACCCTTTAAAAGAATTAAATATACTGGCCTAGCTAAAAATTTACATATAAAATGTAAAATTTGAGACCGAATTAAAATACAAGATATAAAAGAGGGATCAGGACAGGGAGGGATCCGTCTGGCTGATGATCTTAATTGCGGCTTATTTTTGAGGTAGGGCTTCTATTACAAGCATCCTGAAAAATCAGGCTAGGGCTTTTTTCACGATTAGGTCTTATTTTCGGGGAAACGGGGTAGCTGTCATCCATCCTCCCCTATCTGGTGCATGGTACAATTCCCATCATCACCTGCCCAGACTCGCTTTGCAGTGAGAAGAAGGGCATTTAAATTTAATAAATAAATCCAAACTCAGCAGGGAGAAATAAAGGAGGCTTCTTCACCTTACTCCCCCTAAGGTGCTTGGGTCACAACTCCCATCCTCCCCAACTAGGTGGAGAAAGCACCACCGTCCCGCACTCCCTTTTCTCCTTCCCTCCCGGGACCTCTACAATAAAAAAAAAAAACCACACCCTCTTAAACTACATTGCCCAGAAACCTTGAGACCAAGCGCTACGTAGCCTCTCGAGTCGACCAATCAGCGAGCGCGGAGCGGAACCCGCCCTCCGTACGTCGACGATGCTCCCCTCATTGGTCGCCCTCTCAGCCACCCAAGGGCGCGCGCGCAGGCTGTTTGGAGGCGGGGCCGAGGGAGCGGGCGAGGCCCGGCCGGCGGGGCGGGAGCGGCGGGCCAAGACCCCGATGTCCCTGGGGAGCTGCGGCCGGAAGCCGGTGGGGCCGGTCGGAGGATACGTGGGAAGGCAAGGTGTGGGCTGTGGCGGGGGGCACGCCCTGCTCGGCCACCTCCCTCGGGTCCGAATGGGACGCTCCAATGGCCGGAGCCGGCCGCCGGACCTCCCAGATGCCCTCCCCCGGGACTACAATTCCCATGGTCCCCAGCCCCCCCCCGGCAGATCTGGAGGAAGGCCTGCGGGCCTTGCTGGCAGGGAACGAAGGGAGCTGCGGTCCTGGGGGTGGGGCGGGGAGTGGAGCGCCAGCTGTTACCCAATCGCATCCCTCTTTTGGCTGGGAAACATGCGCTTTGTAGTCCTGGCGCGTCTGGAAGGCGTGCCCAAGTGTGCCCGTTTGGTTTTCTGCATCGTAGGCTTGCTTGCTTCACTGGTTCTGCAATGGTTGCTTCCGGTCCACAGGGAGGGTGGTTCCAATTTGGGCACTTTTAAGGGGAAAAAATGGCTAGAAAAATGAGATGGAGAGATCCGAATTCAGATCCTGTGAAGGTCTGTGGCTGACTTTAACCAAGGTTTATATTCTCTGGTAGACCAGACTATCTCCTAAGAGGCTGAGAGTTGGGTGACAAAGAGGTTTAATTTGTTCTTATTGGGGATGGTTGCACAACGTCAGCCAGGTGTTCGGTTTGGATTTCTTTTTGAATTTCTCTATCAAGTCCTCAAGTACCTGGGATAGGCAGATGTGGATGTTTGAGGGTGTTTATATATATATATTTCTTCTTCTTCTTCTTCTTCTTCTTCTTCTTCTTCTTCTTC
>JANHFO010003147.1:74677-86739 GCA_032468095.1 Pareas carinatus | reverse complement strand
ACAAACCACCATCTTAATCATGAATACAATCACAGTCATCTCTTCCTCTGTTGTGCTTTTTAAAATCCATCCGTGCAAAGGGGTTGAATCGATTAAAATCCCTGTGCCCAGCAAACAAGGGTGCATCTTGCAACCGAATTGGACTTTTCCTCTTCCTTCAGTGGATGCCAAGTTTTTGGAAGCAGTTCAGACGTTGCTGGCCTGGCTGGAGCGGGGAGAAGTGAACAGGCGGACGGCCAGCAGCTTCTACACCATGGTCCAGTCCGTTAACAGCCACATCCGCCGACTGATGAATGAAAAAGCGGTCCACGACAAGGAAATGGAGGACGCCAAGGAGAAATTCAAGCTGGCTCTGTCGGGGATCCTTGCTCAGTGTAAGTGCCAGGGGGTCACAAGCCGGGGGCTTTCGCTTAGCCTGCAATGCGTGGACATTTCCTGGCTACATTTCCCAACAAAGGTGAGATGGAACCAGAGGAGATGTGGATCTAAGATAGACATTTACCTGCTTAGGGAAGATGTTTAGGCCCACCTGTTGTGCATGTCTTAATAGATTGTGCCGTTGCCAGAAAGGGATAGTTGCGAGGGCAATTCGGAAAAAACCTTCCGTTTGGTTATCAAGGACAGACCCTCGCAGATACAGAACTTTTATTTATACACATTAGACAGCTACAGCATCCCGTTACTTTTCGACATCACCGCCATTCCAGTGGAGGCCCTTGTCCTAACGTCTTACAAGGCTTGAAATTCTTTCTGTAAAGAAATCTCCCTCCTGGGAATGAAGCCAGAAGATGTGGGAGTCGCTCAGTGCCAAATCTAAGCTATAGGGGGGAATAATCAAAGACATCCCAACATTGGAACTGCTCCAAACGTTCCTGGGCACGTCTAGCGGCGTACGGGCGAGCATTAATCGTGAACCAACACCACACCGGAAGCCAGCATGCCCCGACGCTGGCGTTGCACTGCTTCGACGACGACAACGCCCTTCACCATGCTATCCCAGGGTGGCTTCATTCCCAGGCGGGAGATTTCTTTGCAGATGGAATTTCAAACCTTGCAAGACGTTATGACGAGGGCCTCCATTTGGATGGCGACGATGTCGAAAAGGAATGTAATGTAGTCTTCGAATGGGTCTACTAAAAGTCCTGTATCTGCGAGTGTCTGTCATTGATAACCAAACGGAGGTTTTTTTTTTTACCAAATTGCCCTCATACATGAAGCGTGTTCCTGATCCCGGTCCCTCTCGCCCCCCATGACCACCACCCCAATTTTTGATGGGTAAGAAAAAAGAACCTCCGAGTTCAAATCCTCCAGCTTCGACCTTTCCTGAGTAGGGAGATATGTGGGTGGCAGAATCCGTGCGCCTTCCTTCGTTCCGGCGATGATGTGACCTCACTCTTTTCCCACTGAGGCCCGAGAGGATGGCTGGTTCCAGAACCCAAGGTACGTGAAGGCCACCTCCCTCGGGCTGCGATGGCTTTTGAAGGCTTTGACACCCAGGGTCAGCAAATGCCACACACTTCCAAGCCATCAGAAGACCAGCCGCTCTTTTATGCCACAGGCGACGCCCCTGAGCCTCTTCTGGAAGGCCAGCTCCGTTTTTCTTGCCAGCCTGAATTTCAAGATCGTTCTAGGAACAAGCTTAAATTTAAGCAGGACTTTCTTTTGGTTCTCAACCTGGCTCTTGTTTTCTGCCCCAGTGGCGGGGCTTCCTGCAAGCTTCCCTAAAACCTTGCTAGTTGGAAACGGGGTTAGTCAACCAAGGTAGGTTGATAGCGCAGTCCTGCTCTTCATCCCTCTTTCTTTTCATTTGAGGATCTGCAGGTCATTTTATTTTTCTTAATTGGGAGGTTTGAGACTTTCAGGTAATGTAATTCTGTTGTATTTCCCTACCCCCCTTCTCCTTTTCCATGTTCTGAATCCTATTCCAGTCCTTTAATGCTTTCGGCATCGTTGGCGATGCTGTGCGGTTTTCACTCCCCTGCTTCTCCCCGGCATCCATCTCCGAGATCCACAGAGAGCGACTGCGCCCTTCAAGGCCAATTCTTTCGATCCCCCCCCCAAAATAGTTAGTTCCCTGGTTAACATTGGGGTAGCCCCACTTTGATGCAGTGGTTGGAGAGAGGGTAAAATGAAAAGTCTTCCTTAGCGCTTGCTTTGTTTGCTAATTCAAAGCTAAGCTGCTTTGAATTTTCTAAAAAAAGGAAAGATGGGGCTATTACGAAGTCATCGTCTGAACCCTCAGCTCCATGTGGGAATGGGGAGGAAGGAGTGGAAGGTGTGATCCCCCTTCACTCACCACAAAAATTGCTCTGGCCTGCTTGTTCCACCAAGTGAAGACTGCAGTTGTTATAGCTAGAGGAAGATCCCAGAATGGCATAATAGAATAAGAATAAAAATAGGAATAGGAATAAGAATAGCAGAACAAAATATAGAATATAGAATAACAGAATAGAATAGATAAAAGAAAATATAGAATAGAATAGAGTAGAATTTATTGATTGGCCAAATGTGTCTGGACACACAAGGAATTTGTCTCTGGCGTAAATGCTCTATACTTAACATACAGGCTATAATTGGCAAACTGTGGTTACAATCTTAAGATCCATTCATAATCTTAAAGTACATTCCTCATGTCATGTAAACATTAAGTGTAAACAACAAACCACGATCCTCATCATAATTACATTCATAGTCATAAAGAGCATTCATTGCATCATCATGTTATGTTATATTTTATATTGTTATATATAATATATTATACATCGCGTTATACAGTACAATCGTCATGTCACAACCCATGTCAAAACATTTGTGACAAACCACGTCACAAACACATTCATTATGCCATGGTCTATACAATTTTTTTTATAGGTTTGGGACAATCTATATTTGAACAGTCATAGAATACCAATGATCAACTTACAAGTCAAATTAGGGTAATGAGGGACACAACTATTATGTATTTTAAGATGTAAGCAACAAGTTAATCGTCATACAAATAAGAGAATAGGTAATAAGTAATAGGAAAGATGAGAAGGGTAATAATAGCATATTTCTACTAGATAATTTAACAGTGTTGTTAAATTAAACAGTGTTGTTACATAAAGGGGGCAAAGGAAGATGTGCCAAAGTCCAGAGCGCCTCCTCACGCTGCTGAGGTTCTTAGGATGGGGAGCTCTCCCCTCCCCTTGGCTGCGGTTGGTTCCTCCTGCTGGAATCTGAGACAGCCAGAGATGGAGGAAGGAACCGATGGAGAAACAGGAAGTGCGAAGACACGGCTGTCTAGCTGGGCTTCAGATGAGCTGGTAGATGCAGGAAAACGCCTGCAAGGAAACAGCCAAGCTCAGAGAGCCCCAGGGGTCCCTCAGATGTCAGTCATTTTAAGGTGGGTGGGCTTCGGCTCCCGGCTGGAAAGGACAGCCTGTGTTTTTTGCTTCCCACATGTGGATCTGCTTTGCCCATGTACTTTCAGCTCCCTCTTGCAGCATTGCGGGCAAGAGATCGGCTGGGAACCGAATAGCAATGGAGGGAGCCAGGGGCACCGTGGCTCAGTGGTTAAAGACGCTGATCCTGTCAGCGGGAGAGCTGACAGCCCAAGTTGGAGACCCGAGCTCCCGTGACTTGCCTACCTAGCACTTCGGAAGCATGCGAATGCAAGTAGATGAAGAGGTACCACTTCGGTGGGGAGGTCACCGTGTTCTGTGCGCCTTTGGCATATAGAGCCGTGCTGACCACACTGACCCCACGAGGGTCTTTGGACAATGCTGCCCCCCTGGGCCAAGAAACAGAGATGAGCACCGGGCTCGAGAGTCGGACGCCGCTGACAGGGGAGCCTTTACCTTTGCAAACGAGAGCTGCTCTCTGGCTAAGCAATATTTCTCCTCCCCCCCAAATGTCATCCGTCCTCTTCAGTTTTCAGAGACACCCTTCCTCCTTTTCTCAAATGGCGTTTTCCCTACCTTTTGCTCTCCTCCTCCTTTCTCTCCTCTTCCTCCTCCTCCTGCTTTCCCTCCTCTTCTTCCTCTTCGCTTCCCTCCTCTTCCTTCTTTCCCCCTCCTCCAATTCCTCCTTTCCCTCCTCCTCCTTCCTCTTCCTCCTCTTCCCCCCTCCTCTCATTTCATTATTAGTATAACTATATATAAACTTCATGCTAAAAATATTTTTTTCCCCAAATGTCATCCTTCCTCTTCAGTTTTCAGAGACACCCCTCCTCCTTTTCTCATACGGTGTTTTCCCGACCTTTAGCTCTCCTTCTCCTTTCCCTTCTCCTCTTCTTCCTCCTCCTCCTCCTTTTCCTCCTTTTTCTCTTCTTCTTCCTCTTCCTCCTTTCCCTTTTCCTTCTTCTCTTCCTCCTCCTTCCGCCACTCTGGATAATTCCCTCCCCCCCACACACACACCCCCGGGGACACCGCCTTTTTTAACACATCGTTAAAAAAAACAAAAACAAATTACGCTTTCTTACTCCTTTACTCCTTTTTCTTGCCCTCTCCACCCCCTTTGGATGATATTGTGGCCCGGTTTTGCCTGCTGATTTTGAACCTGCAGCCGAGCAGATTGTGTCCGTGTACCATTCCGCCTGCAAACAAAAGGCGTGGGACCATTTCACGAAAGCGCAGCGTAAGAACATCAGCGTGTGGTGCAAGCAAGCCGAGGTTGGTACCTTCCAGTACATTTCTCCTTAAGCTCTGGTAGCATCTGTAGGTTGGCTCATAAAGGATGGGCTGGTTAAGGACCTGGAACCGCGAGGTAACTGGTAGCACGCACACCGATAGAAACAGCAATAGCACCCAGACTTATATACCGCTTCACGCGGTATATACCGCTTATATACCGCTTTACAGCCCTCCCTAAGCGATTTACAGAAATCAGTATATTTGCCTCCAACTCTCTGAGTCCTCATTTACTGACTGACCTCAGAAGGATGGAAGGCTGAGTCAATCTTGAGCTGGTCAGGATCGAACTCCAGGCTGTGAGCAGAGTTAGCAATAACAGTAGCACTTAGACTTATATACCGCTTCACAGTGCTTTACAGCCCTCTCTGAGTGGTTTCCAGAGTCAGTATATTTTCCCTCAACCATCCGAGTCCTCATTTTACCGACCCCGGAAGGATGGAAGTCTGAGTCAACCTTGAGCTGGTCAGGATCGAACTGCTGGCCATCAGCGGAATTAGAAAGGCAAGTTCTAACCCAAGATCAGGATAACATTCTGAAAAATAAGAGCAGTTCAAGAGTGGAAACAATTCCAGAATAAAGGTGAGATTTAGTAAGATTGGAGATGTCTAAGCAGACGGTAGGTTATCATCTGACGGGGAGTTTATTCATTTATTAAATTTTTACGCTGCCTAGCTCACCTAAGTGGCTCTCAGTGGTTTCCTTGGAATCCTTCCCGTTAGATGGAGGTTGGATTTCTGTATCATCCCTTCCAATTTTTTTGCGTACAGGGAGGGTATTCGTTACTGTTAATAATCCGGTGGGTGTCAAGCGCGAAAGAGTAGGGCTGCACGTTAGGTTCCGATTAAACCGATTTATTGCTTGTGCCTATCGGTTAGCCCTCTTTTGATGCTAGATAAGGGAATTCAAGAGATCTTGGAATAAGTCTGCTTGTAGCTATGTAGAGATTCCAGGCTGGTTCCTCTTTTGACTCTGGCCTCCCCCCCTTCCCCCAGGCCCTGCCATGCCGTCTCCTACCATTGGGGATTTTATGTTATTCCATAGATTAATCAATATGGCTGAGGTACAAGCATCAGGCTAAGTCAGGGGCCCCCAACCCCGGGTCCATGGACCGGCACTGGTCTGTGGCATGTTAGCAACTGGGTCGCGCAAGCAAGCCAAGCCC
The DNA here is from genome assembly GCA_032468095.1 of Pareas carinatus. Taxonomy (NCBI): domain Eukaryota; kingdom Metazoa; phylum Chordata; class Lepidosauria; order Squamata; family Pareidae; genus Pareas; species Pareas carinatus. The sequence continues at coordinate 80,904 of JANHFO010003147.1, read as the reverse complement.
CCATTTGCAGGATGCAGGCAGCACACAAAATTACGTCCCCTCCGGTCCTCAGAAAAATCTTTCTCCATGGGACTGGTCACTGGTGCCCAGAAGCTTGGGGGCCACTGGGCCAAGCCATCAAACAAACAGATGCCAAGTTTGACACGCTGTCATCTGAATGCAGCCACTAGATTTGTAAGCGGCCTGGTTAAATGTGTCGTGTTAGCCCTTATTCGGTCAGTTTTGCTAAAAGTAGCATTGCTGATATCCGGGACATGGTGACAGCTGTCAACACGAAAGGCCTTTTCCTCTGGCACCCAGAAGGATCAGTAAACGCAGGGCTGATCTCTAGGAGGGGTGAGAGCATCTCCTGGTCTGCCAAAAATCACATGTAGAATGAAGAGGTTGACTGCAGTCAACAGGTAAGTTGTCTTAAATATTGTCTTAAATATATATATATATTGTCTTAAATAAATATATATATAATATTGTCTTAAATATATATATATTTAAAGAGTGCCTTTTAAATTATAGGAACTCCGTAACCTTCAAAATGATGAACTGATGGACATTCGCCGAGAGGAGGCAATGGAGATGTCTGATGATGAAATAGAGTCATCTGAGATCAAAGAAACGGAAGAATCAGGTATCCATGGAAGGTTTACGGTGTGAAAACAGAAGAGGCCCTGATTTCATTAGGCAAAATTCAGCTATGTGTGTTCTTCCAAAGGTGCTTTTTCAAAAAAGCACCTTTTCCCTTTCCTGTGATGATAAACCTATGGCACACCTGTGCCGTAGCGAGCACACAATCCAAGTTGCCCCAGCATCGCCCCAGAGCTGAGCATCGGATAACAGCCCACATAGGGGCCAGGTGCATGCTCAGAAAGCGGTGGCGTTGGCAGGCGATGATGTCGCGATCCGCGACCCATTAGCCGCGACTCGTCCGGGCACTCAGTCTCTAAAAAGTTCTCCATCACTGACCTATGTGATGGCCTCCAGACCTTTAGCTCCCAGAATTCCCCTGCCAAGAAGGCCACTGCTGAGCATTCTGGGAACTGGTTCTCCTATCTGGAGGATGCCCCCCCCCCGCTCCCCCGCTTAGGGCAGGCTGGTTTAGAAGAAGGCCCCTGGGAAGATACTGGCGCAGAGCGAACACCTCTCCTTGAAATTTGTGATCAGGAAAACGAACTCCTGCCCTCGGTTTTCTCTGCCCCAGTTTTAGTCTCACAAACCGAAATGCTGAAGGAAGAAAACAACAGTCTACGGTGCCAGCTGGACGCCTACCAGAACGAAGTCGAGCTCCTCAAGCAGGAGCAGGGCAGAGCGGAGCGAGAGGAGGACCCCGGGAAGGATCAGCAGCTGAAAATCCTCCAGCAGACTTTGCAAGGGACGCAGCAGGTCTGTGTGTGGGGTGGTGCTGGTAGTGGCGGCGGCTCTCTTCTCTTTTGATGTGGAAGGGAAACGCCCCTGAAACGGTTCCTTGCCATCCCGTCCTCGGAGCCCAAGATCATCACCTTGAAAGCCAGAGGGGCGCGGGGCTCCCCCTCCCCCTCTCCACGTGCGCCTGAGGACATTTCCGACATCGCCCGCCCCTCTGCTCAGCAGCCCCATGGAAGCGCTTCCTCCCTCCCCTGTCTGGGGTATGGCCTGAGGCTCAGATTGCGGTGTGGGGTCTGTGGCAAAGCTAAGAGAGGAGAGAAGCGAGGTTGGAGGGGAGCATAGCTCACAGTGGAGGCTGCAGGTGGGGTGGAGGGGACACAGGGGGGTCACCAATGGCCACCTGGGAGGGGGGTGTTGCCATGTTGGCCCTTTGCAATAAATAAGTAGCTTTTGGGTTGCAGTTTGGGCGCTCGGTCTCTAAAAGGTTCGCCATCACTGTGCTATAATATGAAATCAATCCTTAAGCTGTGAAGTCCCTCATCTTTAAATATTGAAATACAAGGGAGGAACAATGCAAGTACATAAAAGGAGGGTGTGTGTGTTGCATTAGATATGTAAAAATGGCTATGTTGAATTAATCATAGGTTTCTGACCAATCCCCACTGCTGCCGCACAGAATCTGGCCACCTGCGCTGTGGGGATCCCAGTCCGTTCGACTTCCCAAATCGTTCATTGAGTGACCCTTTGAAGTTACAACAGCACCGAAGAAACTTATCACCAATTTTCACACTTAACGACCATTGCAGTATCTCCCCTGGTCACGTGATCAAAATTCAGATGCTTGGCCACCGACTCATGTATATGACGGTTGCATTGTCCCTGGGTCACCTGATCCCCTTTTACGACCTCCTGACAAGCAGAGCCAATGGGGAAGCCGGATTCCCCGAAACCAACTGCATCGCTAACTTATCAACTGCAGTGATCCACTGAACAACTGTAGCAGGGAAGGTCATACAGTGGAGCCTAATTCATTTAACAACCGTCTCACTTAGCAACAGAAATGTCATGGTCATAAGTTGAGGACTACCTGTCATTGATTGGAAACCTTCCCAGATAAGAGGTGCAGCTGGGCTCTGCCTCTTTTTAGGACCAACTCAGATGGCACACTACAGTAGGCAAATGCTTGAGTTCTCCTCAGTTCTTCCTCAAAAAAGATAATTTTGTAAAAAACGTCAGGCACAGGGATGAGGGGGAAAAAAGTCAGAAATTAGGTCAGAAGACCTATCCAAGAAGTTTGAGTCTTCTCAAGATGACACTAGTCTTCTCGAGTCTAGTCTTCTCTAAAGTTTAGTTTGGCTTTTGTTCTGTTTATTCATGCATTATTTAACTTCTTTATTTAACTTCTTTAACTACATGGTATAGTAGTAACATAAGTAGCACCAGAGCTTTTTGGGGGGGACGGAGTAAGAAAAAAGGTGTCAGAATAACATCTTGTTAATTGTTTATTTTTTAAAAAAATGATATATTCAGTTCTTCCGGTGCCTTCTAGAGCAAAAATAAATAAAAGTGCACTGATTGTACCACGTGGCTACACCGCCTTGCATTTTCCTCTTTCACTTCAGCATCTTCTGAAACTACAGGAGGACTGCGAAAGGAGAGAAGCTGAATTGAAAAAAGCAAAAGAAGAAAAATTACAGCTTGAGAAATTGCTCGCGAGATTGAAGGAAAAGGTACGAATTGTTCTTGGCTAATGACCTTTCAGCGGTGTTTCTCCACGGTGGCCATTTTAAGATTATGCGGACTTCCACTGTCGGAATTCTTGCAGGCTACATCTTCCATAGCAGGCTTTGGACAATGGGCTCCTTTGCTTTTTTGAGCTAAACATCGGGATAGTTTGCTGCAGATAGTAGTGTCTGCTGATGGAGCGTTACATCAGAATAGTCTTGTCATGGCAGCTTTGCCAAAAAGAAATAATTTTGCAACGTATACTTCTATTCCCCCTGAGGTTTCAAAAAATATGATTTTAAATATATGAGCAGGAACAGCTCAGAAATCCAACAGATGGAACTTAGCAATTTATTCTGAGAAGCAGGTGTCCCATATTCCATAATTATGGTTATACTTCCTCTGAAAGGAAGAAAAATAAAAAGAAACTGTATTCCAAGTGGTCTAGATTCTGTGCCAAGGAAATTTTCAGTTCGGATAATTGCAAACATTTCATATGTCTGATTATTTGAGTACAGCAACACTTAGTTGTCTCTTCGTTACAATATTTTAGTTGACTTTTTGTACTTCCACTGAAGAATTTGGAGCTCTCCATATAAAGAAATCCTAGTCTTGTCTTACTGCAGGATTGCTTTTTATGCCAGCTTGCCTTTTTATACAAATGCTTCTCAGCTGATGGTTTCAAAAAAAAATGTTGGGTTTATGTCATTCATTATTTTATGGAGCTTTCTTTTTTAAAATTAATTAATTATTTAGACCTACATACCGCTTGATAGTGCTTTACAGCACTCTCTAAGCGGTTTACAGAAATCAGCATATTGCCCCCAACAATCTGGGTCCTCATTTTACCGACCTCCAAAGGACGGAAGGCTGAGTCAACCTTGAGCCAGTGAGAATCGAACTGCTGAACTTTTGATGGCTAGTGGCAGAGGGCAGTCAACAGAAATAGCCTGCAGTGCTGCTTTTAACCACTGCACCATCCTGGCAGTGGTGGTTTTCCCACCAAAAACCAAAAATGTGTTTGTTTGTTTGTTTCTTTGTTTACCTGTAACTATAATTTAGATGACCAGCTATCTCAGTATGGAATTCTGGGTGGCAAACAGATTTAAAGTAAAATAAAAACAATTACAAACATTACAAAACTGAAAATGCAAAGCAACCAAAAAAATATCAAAGCCCAGTCACTAGAACAATCAAGAAGCAGATCCCTGCACAGATGTACTTTAAAAAAGATTAGCTGCTATGCTAGATTTGTTTTTGGGTTTTTGGACTTTTCAAGTTAACTTGCCGGTAAATTCCTTACTAAATTTGGTAGCAAAGCTAAGGCTGTTTGAATCGCCTTGAAGGCAGAATGATCTTACATGAAGAATTATACACTCCGGAGATTATACCTTTTCCTTTTTCCAAACAAATGCAGCAAGAGGTGACTGTTGGACCTGACAGAGGAAAAGATTCAGTGGAACCTGAACATCAAGTAGGTTGTCTCCTGAACATTACGCATGGTGGTACTTAACCATACTTGTTTTTTGCGTTGTGATTCCATTGCACCTGATAGAATTATTTGTTATTCTGTGTGAGAATGAGTGAGAATTCCATCTGGAAATGAAATAAAAAGTTGCTTCTTTCCCTTCAGCCTGCTTTTTAAGCAATGTCATTTGAGTTAATTGCCTGTGGCAGTATAGTTATTCCAATGTCTGCAAAGCACAATTAAGAAACCACCCTGACATCAGTGCTAGTGAAGGTGGAGTTTGTTCCCTGTTTATATACAGTAAGCTTGCCCTGCCGTTACGGCTGGAGGTGTGGCTTTTATCCTTAGTAGTTCCTTGATTCGAATATTATTTGGTGCTTGATCATTTGTCTGGTTAATCCCTGCTTATCTGGCCGCTGGCTTCTGAAAGAAACTCTTCTGTGGCTCCCTTTAATTTCCTTTAGGACAGTGACTTGTCCACCATTTGCTCAGAGAGTCAAGAGAAAAAAAGAGTGCTTGAGAGAGGACTTCATTGCAACCCTTTAAGATTGGAGAGAGAAGCTTTACTAGTAGGTAAGGACCCCTGAGCTGCTGGACCCTAATTTAGATTTAAATTAAGAACATTGAAAGTGCAAGGCACCATTCAGTTAGCTTCTAAAGGTCCATACTGACTGAGAGGGGCCTTCCAGAGTTTCCTACTGGAGCGGGGCCAATCCTGTTTGGATCTGATTCCGATCAAACATACCCTGAAGCAAAGCCTGTGGAACCCCATTTTATTCCACCTATAGAGCTAGATGGATTGCAGATGTTTCCGGTCAGGCCCTGATCATCTTACAACAGCTGTTCTGTGCACAGAATGGTTTATTCCCAGAGCCTTTCCTACTAAACCATCCCTGATGGTCCTCGTAAGGCATTAGGGCGTGTTCTATGCTGACATCCCCATCTCTTGGAAATAACACCCTCCTCTGTTTTTTTTTTTTTAGGGATAATCTCAACTTTTCTACACGTTCATCCTTTTGGGGCAAGCATAGAATACATCTGCTCCTACCTCCAGCGCCTGGACAGTAAGGTAGGTGGGCAGATTAAAATGTAAACTTCTCGGGCGTCTCGGCCCCCTTTACATGCATCTCAAGCTTGTGCTACTCAAGGGGTCTTTTCTGGTTTTAGACTGCTTCTTTTGCTTCCCTATGGATTTTGCCTGTCAGAAGGTCACAAAAACCGATCACAGGATCCTGGGATAAAGCCACCGTCATAAATATGAACCAGTTGCTAAGCTTCTTAATTTTGATCACGTGACCATGGGGGATGCTTGAACAGTCATAACTGGAAATTGGTCATAAGTCACTGTTTTCAGTGCCATTGTAACTAAAACAGTTGTTATGTCAATACCTATAATGCAAACTATGTGCTTGAACCCCTATGGACTGAGTTTGCACTTCATCCTAAGATGTTACTTTTTTTTTAATATTGTGCGATCTGAACCCCTGGGTTTGATAAAACCATGGTTTATAATTTCCTGCAATGTCTGATTTATTCAGTAGGCCATGCTTAAAGCATAAGTTAATGTGACACGCAGACCTAATCGTTGTGCTTTAAAACAGAGGTCTCCAACCTATGCTGGCTGAGGAATTCTGGGAGTTGAAGTCCACAAGCCTTAAAGGGACCAAGGTTGGAG
>JANHFO010003146.1:18699-28736 GCA_032468095.1 Pareas carinatus | reverse complement strand
TGGGTGGGTGGTAGGTAAGGAAGTTTGCTCAAAGATGCTTAGTTTTTCCATAAAGAATTTTAATTCAAGGGCTAAAACATAAAGTCGTATAAATATGATCTGATCAAGTTGGGTAATAGAATTATTGTCATGAATTGCATTTTGTTTTAAGCCCTATGAAAAAAAAGTCTCGACAGCTTATCTCCAAAGCATTGAAGATGTCTATAAGAAATCTTTCCTGCCACAGATGAGGTAAGTGGGCTGTGGGACATGTCTGTTTTAAATAATTGAATTCTGTGGAGTTATGCTTTTTAAACAATTTAATAATGACTGTTTTCCTTGTTTTATATTTGTTGTGCCCCACTCAGTCACTTCTTGTGAGATGTGCGTGTGCGTGTGTATTGGGGGTGGTGGTGGAATATAACATTCCGACAAAAGACTATCAAGTGATACAAGGTTATTTTGCCAAGATTTGTTTTAGATAAATTCATGTTGAGGTCTGATTATAACATCTTTGTCTTCAAGCTGGTTGTAAACTGATCTCTTTGTTATTTGCTCTTCAATCTCTCCAAATATTAATGCTAGACTGTAGTAATATGCACTTTCTTGGATCCTTCTCTGTCTTCATTAGCCTTCAGGACTTCTTTCTTTATTCCTATCAGAGCACTTTCATATTATAGACATCTAACGTTCGACACTGACAAGGTAAAATAAGTAAAAAATCGATTATAGAGATGTAGCACATATAAAATGTAAAATAAATAGGCTTAAAAGTAGATGGCATTTGCCCAGTATCAGGTCACTTCGACAGCGCTTTCTCTTGCCCACATGAGGTCTTCCTCCGTACTCGTTGAAGGACATTGTATGCATCGCAGTGTGTGTGAGATGGATTGGTCTTTAGCCCATTGACACTCTCTATCTTCTATAGAGAAGCCCCGTGTCTTAGATTCTCTCTTGATCTTCCTACCCCAGCACAGAGTCTGTTGAGCAGTTTCTATACAAGCCAGGGTTGTTGTTGACCAGGCGGAAGACAGTCGTGTGGTTGTGCCCAATTGTCCAAGAGTTTCTTACTCACCTTCCATAATTCCAGGGTTAGGGTTAGGGTTAGAGTTTGTTTGCTGATAGTTTACATGGCATCTTAGATATTGTTCTACCGCTCAGTTAGTTCATGCTGCCAGCCCGTTAGTACTAGGGTGAAAGGCAGAGCTAAGTCCTTAGGACAAGCTAATCAAACTAAAAAAATTCCACCAAAATTTTGCAGTGAACTGTATCCCTCCGTCTGAGATAATATGCTTTGGGAGATGCAGCTTATAAATATGCTGCACAAGCATTTTCGTTAAAGACTGGGCCAAGGGCGTTTTGGGACATGCTACAAAATGCACCTATTTCAAAAAGTCAATGATGGTCCAGATTACTGTCTTCCCAGCGCTCTTGGGCAGTTCCACAACAAAGTCCATGGCTATCTCCTCCCGCAGTTTGATTGGATCAGCCACCGGCTATAGCAGCCCGGAGGGTGCTTCATAGACATGCACATGGGACAACTTGCCACATAAGACTTCTATGTCCTTTTTCATTCCTGGCCACCAGAACTGACTCTTTATGAAGTAAAGGGTTTTTACAAATCTGAAATGTCCTGCTGGCTTGGCGTCATGACTCCTCTGCAGAACCATGGTTCTCTGACTGACTGGGACATGCATCTTACCCATCTTCCACACCAAGCCTTATTTAGCATCAAATCACACTTAGGCTTTTGGATCCACTCGTCTTCCACTAAAGCACCTTTTAACTGCTGCATCAGCGAAACTTCCACTGACTTAGGGGGCTTCTTCCGTGGTGGACTCGCATGCCAGCGCTGTGCTACAAGTGACTCATCCCTGGTCCTTTTATACTGAGGCAGACACAAGAGAGCATCTGCTAAGTTCTTTTCCCCCTGTAGATAGTGAAAGGTGAAATTGAACCGGTTAAAATATTGAGTCCACTGGACTTGCTTGAAGACAATTTTGTCAGGGTCCTCAGGTTTTCGAAGTTTTTGTCATCTGTCCACACCTCAGACAGGACTTTACTGCCCTCCAAGAACTGTTTCCAGGTTAGGAGGGTCCACCAAACCACATAAATTTCCCTTTCCCAGATGGCCTACCACCTCTTGGTATTAAGACAGTTTACAAAATGTATAGGCACAAGGTTGCAGTCCTCCCTTCTTGTTCCTCTGCAGTAAAACCTTCCCCACCGCTATATCACTAGCATCTGCCTGAATCACGAATGGCTCTTCTGGGTTTCAAAACTGGCTTAGCAGCAAAAAGCCAGTTTAGCTTTTCAAAGCCTGTTTGACACTCTGCTTCCTTGATTGCAAGGACAGTGCAAATACAGAAGGCAGTGTGCAAGGATGAAGCGATGAACTCAGTGTCACACATACACATATTATAAAGGGTACAAAAGATCTTTATATACAGGATATGGGCACAGTCCAATCTTCAATGTCAATTAACAGTCCAATAGTCACACACAGTCAAGCATTCAATAGAGCATAAACTAACCAGGTTAATCGGGTATCTAAACAGCAACTCTGGAATGTAGATACATCAATGGAGAGTGCTACTTTCTGACTTCCTGCTTTATAGCAAACAGAAATCTGGTCTTAGTAGTTGCCATGATTCATCATGGTCTACTTCCATATATGGTAAACTAACAGTTACGTCTTTTAAAGCAACCACCACACTGTCCAACTCAGAGGTTGTTGGCTGTTTGGGTTTCACTCCTTTTACCGTTTTTAGTAGGTTCAGAATGGGCAGGGCTCTTTGGGGAAACGTGGGGATAAATTGCCGATAGAAATTGGCAAACTCACTCTCTATAGTAGCTATTTGTGTTCATCCCCTATTGTGGTCTTTCTAATCTCTGTTTAGGATCTTTGATTCTTATTTTTCAAAAAATATATTGTACATCTTTAAATGTATTAGAGCAGCAGTCCCCAACGGTTTTGCTACCAGGGACCGGTTTTGAGGAAAACAATTTTTCCACGAACCAGGGTGGAGGAGCGTGCAGCCTGGATCCCTCACAAGCGCAGGGTTCGCATTCCTGTGTGACTCTAATGCCTGATGATCTGAGGTGGAGCTGAGGCGGTGATGCCAGCACTGGGGAGCGGCTGCAAATACAGATGAAGCTTCGCTCGCTCAGTTGCCACTCACCTCCAGCCGTGTGGCTCGGTTCCTAACAGGGTTGGGAAATTGGGAATCCTGTATTAGAGGTTCTGTTGCATGCATACGAAGAGAACCAGTTTGGTTAAAGATGCTGGCTTAGAAACCAGGAGACGGGGAGTTCTAGTCCCACCTTAGGCACAAAAGCTGCCTGGGTGACTTTGGGACAGTCACCATATCTCTCTCAACCCACCTCACAGGGTTGTTGTGGGAAAAATAGGAGGACTAAGAAGTATATTCACTGCCTTGAATTACAGATAGTCCTCAATTTGCGACCATAATTGAGCCCAAAATTTATGTTGCTAAGTGAGACATTTGTTACATGGGTTTCTTGCAACAGTTGTTAAGTGAATCATTGTAGTTGTTTAGTAACCCACTTGTTCATGAATCTGGGTTCCCCATTGACTGCTTGTCAGAAGGTCACAAAAGCTGATTACATGATCCTGGGACACTGCAACCATCTTTAATATGAACCAGTTGCCATCTGAATTTTGATCATGTGACCAACCACCATAAATGTGAAAAACAGCCATAAGTCACTTTTTTCAGGGCCATTGTAACCTTGAATGGTCATTAAACGAACTGTTATAAGTCGAGGACTACCTTTACCTATAAGGTAATAAATGCAGGATAAAATTCAAATAAATAAAAATAACATTGTAGTTGTTCTCTGCCAAATATTCCGCGTTTTCTCCCATCCTGAGATGCATAGTTCCAGGAGCAGTAATGATCTCTTGCTCAAGTTTTAGAAGATTTAATGCTCTTGTATTTTCTAAATCAATGACTTATTTCTACTCTCTTCTTTCTAGTGAGACCTCTGAGATCTTGCAATATACAGCCAGTGAAGTTGACAGCACAGAGAGAGTAAGTGGTAGGGGCCCAACACACCTCATTGTTATGATCCAGCTCGGCACTGGGGGAAAGCAGGGAGCCAAGAGCCGTTAGCCAGAGATACACTGGCTTCCAGCCACAAGTAATTGGGCCTGGCTTAAAGCCACAGTGGAGTCACGTTGGTTTCCCACAAAGATAATGAGGGCAGGCATTCCACTGCAGATAATTAGTGCTTGCTTGCAGCCATGCACAGTGAAGCACCCACACAAACACATATGCACAGGATACCAGATTAGAAACGTAGTCGAAGGCAAACGTGATCAGTCCGGGATTGGTGCGTCAGAATGGTTAGGTACAGTCCAAGGGTCAAGAAACATGGAGCAAGAAGTCCCAAATCCAAGATGCAAGAATCCACACAGAAGTAAACAGTTGCCTGCTTCAAAAGGCAACTCTTTCAGGCATGAACTTTATCCCTTTACTGAGGGTGCAGCTGCCGGCCATGCCTCCGGTGCCGCCCAATGGGCTGGTCAGTTGCCTCTCTCTCTGAGCCTCCTGTCTCAGCCTACGCCTTGTGCGTGCGTCCACGAGAGGCTCCAGCTGGCTGTCATGATTTTCATTATGAGCTTCAGCAGCTTCCTCCCTGGAAGCCTCTGGCTCCAAGCCAAGCGCTGGCATCTGGCCCAGCTTCCTCCTCCCCTGCAATGTCTGGCGAGGAGGAACTGGGGAAGGGTGATTGAACAGGGCCTGGCATGGCAAGGGGGGGAACTTGCAGACGTGGCCCAAGCAAGGGAGGAAGGCCCTTGTCATCAGACTCCTCAGATGGGCTGCCGGGGCGGGGGACACAACATTTATATATAAGGCTTTCTAGCAATATTTTAGCCATCACTAATCAGACTAAAACAGGCTGAAAGAAGTAGAGTTATGCTAAGAGAAGACAGGATTTTTTTAAAAAAAAACAAAATTGAATGAACCAGCATTTAAATAAACCAAAGATGGGATGTGTTGCGAATGTAAAAAGTTGTGCAACCATTTAACATTCATGTGAGAAGCAGCAGAACAATTTTTTTGTTTCTTTGAAATCAGATTAAATTTACAAAAGACAGAATCAGAAATTCCCCACGTTTTATGTTGGGAAAGTTGGAACTGTGGGAGCTTTGTCCTATGAGGGCATTGGGTTCAACCCTTCCTTCATCAATTAAAAGATTTCTGTTTGTAGGGTTATAGGAGCTGATTCTCATCTTTTAACTTACAGATTATTGAAGACATTGAAATGCTGAAATTTGATAAAGGACCTTGGCTTGTACAAGATGATCTTACCTTGCATTACTTGAGGTGTTGGTAAGTTCAGTCCTCATGATTGAGAGAGACGCAGGATTTTTAGAATTTAAAACAGGAAGCAGACCGCAAGAAAGCGGCCTTCTTCCCAAGAAGCCTTCACGCTGTTTAGTCTGACTGCTCGAGTCCAGAGCTGTGACTCGAAAGAGGGATTTCTGCATCGGAGAGGATGCCGATTTCTCTTGGGAAGCTGAGGTAGGAGGCAAATCCTAGAAGAGGCTCGGGGATTTACTTTGGGCTTTGAAATCTTTACATGTTTCATTTTGCATACAGTATCTGCACCTCTTCAATCCCAGCACAAAATTTGGAAATTATGGCTGTGAGAAAGATTAAAACAATTTCCAGGTTTCACAGTACATACGTGGATCAATTTATAAATGCAAGAAGCTCTGTGATATGTAAAAAGTGACGTTTGTTTTCATTTCTTTTACACACACACATACCACTCCACCTTCTGCTACACAGAAAAACTAGAGTATGGCTGGTTTGGCGAAAGTTTTCCGGTTGCTCCCTGCTAAGAAAAAATGTGGAGAGTCAGGATTTATTGTAAAGCTTGAAGAGGCACGATCTAAATAGAAAGCTTGCAGGGCTCCCTTTGTGGAAAGCGTTGGGGGTGATATTAGGTGGCCCTCCAGTGCTCATCTGTCAGGCTCTTGGTGTGTGTGTGTGTGTGTGTCAGATTCACTCTGCTATTTCTTTCCCAGCAAGGAAGCGGGAAACTTCCTTTCCCACACAAATCGTAGCACCAGTGGAGACACTAGAAGGCCTCTGCATAGGAGAGGGGCAAGCCAGGGCAGGTCCTCCCATGCTTTCCCTTAAGAATCACACACCAGCAAAAGTTTCTCTTATGCCTCTTCAAGTTATGTCAAGCAAAGCCAGCCATAACTTGTCCCCAGGACCTAATCCTCAGCATTTGGTCTGTACTCACAGGTCTTATTTTTTTCATCAGAGATAAAATGCTCCATGTTTTAACTCATATTATTTCTTTCTACCTTTGTACAAATTACACGTCTGCAAAATCTTCCAGACTGGGAGCGATTGCCTATGTGGGCTGTTGCTTCCTTTCTGTGGTATGGCGGAGAAGTCATGGATACATATTCTCATCCCGTTGCTTACCTCAGAAGAAGTGATTCCTTTCTGTGCTCACCAAAGTCTGACTTCAGATACTTCGCTGAGCTATAATAGAGTGAAGAGCTCCATTATGCTTGGCTAGCTTCACAATGTCTGCTCCTCCTAGTTACTTCTCGATTTCTTTGAATCAGTCACCATAACGAGCTCTCTTTTGCTTTCAGTGTTAATGACAAATCAAAAATGATAAGTCCTCTGACTATTCCGGACTACATTCCTGAAGTCACAGTAGGCGGCCTTGATGTGGATGAAATCATCCATAGTTACAGGGAGGTAAGAGTACATTCTCTGGAGAAAATCTGTGTGGCCATTAAGTGTGAACCCTGAATTAAGGGTCAAGAAGACCCTTGGCTGTGTGTGGAGAGACCAGCCGTTGACTCTTTTTGCTGCTGCTTTTCCAGCTTGTGGTGAACATGCTGCCATTGAAGCTCACTGCTTTTTTATTACTGGATCTTAGACTGGTAGAGGGGAAATAATTCATTAATAATAAATTATTTTTAGCTACTTAATTATTATTCTTTGGAATTTTAAATTTCAAATCAACTCTGATGCTGGACCATTTCTTCTCACAAAGCCCTGGAAACAGCCACTTAAAAGAAAACAGAGAATTCCCCACCAAGTGCCAGTTCCCAGGACTTCCTGAGGAGAAAGATCATCAGATCAAGGATATGGGATGGACCTGCTCAGATTTCGTAGCAGAAGCAAATATTTACTTAATGCTGATGTATTTTCTTTGCTTTCCTTTCATTTAAGCTTCCTGGACGTATGTATGCGCCTGGTTACAATGCTGAGGATGGGGACAAGGGGATCTGGCTGAAATAGCCCATTTCTTGACGAGAAGGAAGTTGATCACAGAAGGAGGATGAAGCACTGCTGTGACAACTTTAGCAAAGTTGACAGGTCTTCAGCTGAGAGAATGAGCCAACAAAAAGGAAGTTCGCATTCACTCAAGATTCTTCTGAGCAGAATCCCACTAAGGCAAAGAAGGAACACTGGCAAGCTTGGTGAATAAAATGGCATCTAAGCCAACCTGGAACCAACCCTCCATGTATTTTGTCTTAGCCCTCGTGCTTCATTCCCATCAGGGGATCCTGCAGACCCAACTTCTCTTTCCCGAGGCGACTGGCCTGCTGGTCCAGGGAAATGTGTTCCTTTCCGGGAAACAGCAGGAGAGCTCAGCTCTGCTTGGCTGGCAGAAGCTCCAGAGCAGGACAGGTCTCCACCATCATCTGCAGTGAACGTGATCTCAGAAACAGCCCCATTAGCTGGAATGCTTTGGAATTCCATCACACAAGAGTCACGTACCAACCCCATTTTCAAAGAAACACCAGCCCCAAACAAAGCTTTTTGAATAAAGCTGCTTCACATTTAATTAAAAAGGGGGGAATTGTCACAGGTTTTGACATCAGCAAAAGTAGGTTGGTGGGACTGAACTGCTGTCAGAGCCCGTAGTTAACAACATTCACATAAAGTAGCGCTCTACATTTGCAGAGTGGAGTGATGGGGAAGGGAACGGCATGGCAGGCAGAAACTGTCTGAAGGAAAGCGGGTGAGCGGAGTTCCAGGTTCTCATGGCAGAGCCTTTGAAGGCAGTTCCCACCGGTCAGTAGCACAGCTTTGTTCTTGGAGCTGGATTTCAGGCGGGACACTCGCCCACCTCAGGGTTTGCCATTTTGGAGGAGTTGGAATGCAAGAGAAGCGGCTGCTTCCTGCCCGTGCCAAACTGCCAGGTTCCTCGAGAGCCGATCAAACTTGACCCTCCCCTCTGCGGAACACGGCAGCCCTTGGAGGTTGTTTGCCATGATGGTTGGGGAGTGTTCCCTCCCACCCCCACCCGGGATCTGAGTAGCTCAGGGTTCCCGTTTGCAAGTGAGCCCTGGGCAGGTCCCTTCTGTCGCTTGATTCTTCTTTGGGGTTTTCCTTTTCACGGGTGAGCTGGAGACACCACACCCACCTCAAGGCCTACAGTGAGGAAGGGGATTTCAGCCTTGTGCCCATCAGAGTAACTTTCCAGAAGAGGCGCCTCCTGATCCCCCATCACTGCCCTCCTCCATCAAGCTCTTGCTCAGCGGCAGCCATTATGTCCATGTCCACCTCTACTCAATCGAGTGCCTGCTGGGCAGGAAATGGGGCCTCAACTGACCAGTCGCTCTGGAATGACTTAAACTGTTCCCGAAACAGTCAGGCAATCTTAAGAGGTGTCTCTGGGGAAGGAGGTGCAGAAAAAGTGCTGTGGGGCCTCGCACATCTCCCCATTTGCAGGGGAGCAATCCTCCGCCCTCCAGAGGCAGGACAGGCAGGCTGCTCTGCTGCCCAGAGAGAAGCCCGGCCCGACTCTGCACCGCGAAGGCCCAGCAGCCCATCGACTCTGGAAAGGCGGGGAGGAGGAGGCGGCAGGTGGGCAAGTGCTCCAAGCTTGGCGATCGAAGGTCCCGGCTGCCTGGGGAGGAGAACGGAGGCAGCTGGGAGGGAGGCGAGCCCTCTCAAGGTGCCTCTGTTTGGGGGCGCTTGCCCTGCAAGGCCTGCAGAGGTCAGAAAGGCCATTTGGCCACGGGGACAACCAAGGCACGGACGACATCACTCCTGCTGGATGGCGGTTGAGGAGGTGCCTTTCGGGTGCCAGGGAAGTGGAGACCCCCCCCTTTACCCCACCCAACTGCTCCAGGTTCTGGCTCATGCTCGGGGTGGGGGGGCTACACGCTCTCGGGCGGCTCCTTTCCCGCTGGCTCCCTCGTGGCTGGGATGGGGGGAGGAGTGTTCCTTGGCACCCGCTCAGGAGGCGCCCTAAAGCCTCTGCGATGCACGACACACGCGGAGCTCACGCTGGGCAGGGTGGCTGCGAGGGACTCAGAAGAGGCAGGCTTTCTTCTTCAGCTCGTTCCGCTTCCACAGAGCCAGCCGGGAGAACTCCTCCGGGGGCATCTCGAAGACCCGCTGGAAGTCTTCGGGCGACAGGTGCCGCTGCGGGGGGGAAGAGAGGGGTCGCTGCTTTGAGGGGCTCCGCTTAGGCCAGCCCGCGGTCTGCTGAGCCAGGTCTGTTCCTGCCTGCCAGGGCCAGAAGGGGCGCACCGTACCTCGAGCCGCGTTCGATCCACTCCTGGGGGCAGCTTGACTCGCCCTCGGTTGGTCACCAGCAGCATCTCATACGGGTAGATCTTTGGCGAGGGAAAAGCAAGCAGCCGGTTGGTCATCGGGCCGGCAGGCTTGGCCAGTGGAGGAAGGCCTTGCTTCGCGGCCTCCCTGCGCCCCGCCCCCCAGGTGGGCTCTCACCTTCTGCTCCAGCATGCTGGGGAGGGAGCTGCCTCTGTCCATGCGGCTCCTCTGGCCATTCTGTGGGGAAAGAGGCACACATGGCCCTGAACTAAGGCAGGCGCCCCGTCCCGCGGGATCGGGGCATGCGCCCCCTGCCTCCGCCTCCTCAGGCCTGCCCTTCCCGGGCCTGGGGGTGCTGAGTGTGCAGCTCTCTTCCCCCATCAGGGTGCCTGCTCACCTGAAGACCTGCAAGACAGAAGGGAGAGCAGGGCCGGGCCAGGGCCGTGATTGGAAAGGAGCAGAAAGACAACAAGGGCCAGG
>JANHFO010003145.1:357210-368072 GCA_032468095.1 Pareas carinatus | reverse complement strand
AAATAAGACATCCCCTGAAAATAAGACCTAGCGCATCTTTGGGTGCAAAAATTAATATAAGACAGTGTCTTCTTTTCGGGGAAACACAATATGTTTGACCCTGCTCTCTCTTGTGATGAACTTATTTTTTTTCTTCAATTTGTTATCCTAATTCCTGTTGTTGCTTGATTTATTCTATCTGAATCCTCTCTCAGATTGCTCAATTTTCCCTTTCTCCCCCTTCCCCTTCCCCCTTTTTCCCTTTCCCCTTTTCCTTTTTCCTTTCCCCCTTTCCTCTTTTCCTTTTCCCTTCCCTTTCCTTCAGCAAAGCCAAGGATTCTATTAAATTGCACTATTTATTTTCTTGAAAGATAATTGTATAGTTGTACAAATATTTTAGTCCTCCTCCTTCATTCATGTCTCCCACAAATCATTCATCAAATAGCTTCTTCAATAACTGTGCAAAATAATAAGTAACATTTTGGATACTCTTAAACATTATTTCTCATTTTTGACTTTATTAATTGATTGGATAATATGCTCTGTGTACACACTGTTCACTCCAGAGATTCTAGCAGGTATGTTTTAGCAGGTTTTTGGCTTTATCATCAGAGAGAGAAAAGAATGGAGAGGGAGAAAGGAGGAGAGGCACAATTAAATTGTCCTGGCAAAGGATTATTAGAAATTTAGCTTAACAACGGTGCAACTTGAAAAGCCTTGTACGGATTTATACAAACCTGGTATGTGTTATCTCCTCATAATGAGCTAGTTTTCTCCCAAATTTTTTTATCCTATTTTGATAAAACAAAACATTTTGTGCCATTAAACATTTATGCTAGATAATTTGAAGGCAAGGTTTTATTCTTCTCAGTTCACACTCCAGAACTGGAGATTGCACAGTTCTATAGAGGATAGTTCTGATATATATATTGTTCAGTCTGATGCCTGGACAATGATACCTCCCACATTCAGCCCTTTGCTACTTCTTCCTTCCTTTTAGTTGAAGGAATAGCACAGCAGAGTGCAAAGACTGCATTTTCCTTGGACTTTCTTTTTTCTTAATTCCTTAAAATGAAAAAGAAAGATTCTTCTCACATGCATGAGGCATGATCAAGCCAGCAGGCCTTGTTTTTTTGTTTTTGAGGGGTATTTTTTGCTTTCCTCTGTAGAGTGATCATAAGATTTTTTTTTCAATGTGTTTTTCTTTTGTTGATGCTAATTATAAAGCTGGTAACTTGTTTATTAAATAGTCTAGATGTTCAATCCTGGACATATTTTAGGCAAAAGTGATGTATGAATACAAGTCAGTGAAAAGAGAAATCAACAAGCTTCAGATAAAACAGATCATACCCATCTTCTGGTCATTCTGCAGTTTTCCTACTTTTTGTCTAAATCAAGATAATTCAACACATCCCAACTTTTAATTATCACCCCTTCCAATGTTTTCAAGTGCTCAGTACTCAGTTAGTACAGCAAAAAACAGAAAGTCACTTGCATTGGTTAGGAAAACTGCTATACTGAGAATTTTCAAGTGAGATATAAGCAGAACCTTACCCTCAGTATTCCAAAAGTAGTACAGAAAATTTTCTGGAAAACTCAAAGAATATGTGCATCCTTTCAGTGTTTACCCTTTCCCTCAACCATTTAAATGTTTATCCTTGAGACTAATGAAGGTCCAATGGATACCCTCTCTTGACAGGAAAACTTATATTAACTAGAAATCACATTGTCTTGAATTTTATTAAAGTCACTTAATGCAATAGACAAAAGATTTATTATTTTACTTTGTCTCTTGGTCAGTTTAGATGACAAAATAAGCTACATCCCCCCCATGCTGATTGGCTAGTTCATTGGGTCAATATGCAGTATTCCCATGCTCATTGAATTCTGAGCATTCTCATAAATACAGTTTGGAGGTTACTTAAAACAAAACACTGCAAGAATGTTTCCTTCCTTCCTTCCTTCCTTCCTTCCTTCCTTCCTTCCTTCCTTCCTTCCTTCCTTCCTTCCTTCCTTCCTTCCTGTTAGGGTTAATAGGGTAACAGTCCCTTTAAGACCTAACGTTTGGTTTACTTGATGGCTGTCCAGCTGAACTGCAATCAGCTCAGGAACTGCGGATATAAGGAGCAGGTTAGACCCCAAACTCTTTCTTGCTTTTGGTCTATTGCTTTGTGCTGTTGCTCTGTGCTTGTGTTGATGGTCATCATTCAAGTCTACTGTAGGTTCCTGCTTGCTGTTTTTGTTTACTGGCCAACCGTGTTGGTGAAGACAGCTATACTAACTTGGTTAGTGTTAGCACTGCTTGTGACTGTATATTTGACCACTGGACCGATTGACTGTGATACCGGACTTTGCAAATTCTGTTCTGAGGATAAAAGAACTTTATAATTTTGCTTTAACTCTGGACCCATTCATGTGTTGTTAGCTCTCACAGCTTCTTGCTAGTTCGGACACCTTCATGGTCGCGCACCAATCCTTGCTAAGCCAAGGAACCCTGCTTCTAGCCACAAACTGGTTACAAGCCAGGGGTGCTCTGACCCTTCCTTCCTTCCTTTCTTCCTTCCTTTCTTCCTTCCTTCCTTCCTCACTCACTCACTCACTCACTCACTCACTCACTCACTCACTCACTCACTCACTCATTTATACTTGAATTCCCTTTTCCCTTCAAAAAGAATGAGTGATAGCAATGAAAGTCAGTTGGATGGTGAAATGGACATTCCAAAAGCATGGATGGTTTAATGACACAGTCAAGGATGCCGACCCACTACAAAGGAGAAGGATTTAATCATGCAGTGTCAACTTGTCTTTTATACTACTCCCCCTCCGCCCCGTGGAAACCCTTGGATATGGTTCTTGGGAAAAGGGAAGGAAACCCATCAGCCATATTCTTGAGGAGCAAGTGAAATGAAGAACTGTCCCATCTATCTTGGCATCTAGAGTCAACCCAACACGTGACAATGAGAGGAAGCTGCCTCTGAGTTCATTTCTCTTATTGCTGCAGTACTTGCAGTGAGGAATTTCAGCAGGTCTTAGAGCTCTACCTTACAGAAGAAGAGGCCTCATAGCAGTTGGCTAGGAGTCTCATGAAACCTGGAACTGCTGACACTGCCTAAAATTCTCTAATTCATCTACCCTACTTCCCAAATCCCTGGATCCACTTTACTCAGTGCATTATTTGGATAGCAAGTAGGCCACTGGCCATATCTGGTAGCCTGTGGGACATTTTATATTAGACTTCTCCAACCTCATCGGTGCAGTGGTTGGTGCAGTTTCTCACTAGCTACTTAAATCATCTTCTACAACAGTGGCCCCAATGTTTTGGGCACCAAGGACCAGTTCCGTGAAGAAAGGTTTTTTTCACAGATCAGTGGGGCCATGGTTTTGCATGCTTCCTGCATCCTGTGAATGGGTCTTCACTAACCAGTTGCTGACATGCCACAGACCGGTGTAGGTCCATGGACTGGGTGTTGGAGAGCCCTTTTCTAGAGTCATCCAATCATTGCACCAAAGTAAGAGTAATGAGGACAGACTTCTATACCTTCAGAGATGCTATAACTCAAACATGAGGAAATGCCCTCAGCTATTAAAAGAGTGCTTTCCCTCCTGTTCTGAAATTAACCAAGAACATTTCTCAAACATATAAACCATTATTTGGGAGGCAACTCTAGCAATGACAGAGTCAGAAGCATTAAAGGCAAGAGAGGATCAGTAATGGAGAAAGAAAATTTCCAGCCAGGGTTGTTTCCTGCTTCTCCAGGGATGGGCCAATAGCACTTTTAACTCAGCAGTGAGAAAAGTCCCCAAATGACAGGAATCCAGAATGGAGCATAATGGTGTGAATCTGGCCATGAGATTCTGTTTATTGATATTGCTGGTTTCACTTCTGTTTTGGTGCTATTTAAAGACATTGCCATTTAGGTTTTGGTTTTTCTCCACCCATCCAGATCACACTGGTTGCGGCTCTCTTGCTCAACTTGCCACTGACCTTGGGACTAAACAACACAGTCAGGAGGGAACAAGAATGAAATTTAGATCAACTGGTATGATTCCCCCTATAGAGCATATGAGCTGCCGTGATCACACCACTGGATTGCAGGAGAGCATTCTTGAAGCTCATGGAATCTATCTGTAGTATTAAATGTAGGATGACATTAACAGAATAACAGAGTTGGAAGGGACCTTAGAGGGCTTCTAGTCCAACCCCTGATCAAGAAGGAAGCCCTCTGCCATTTCAGACAAATGGTTCCCCAATCTTTTCTTTAAAACTTCCATTGTTGAAACATTCGCAAGTTGGAGGCAAGTTGTTCCCTTGATTAATTGTTCTGACTGTCGGGAAATTTCCCCTTAGTTCTAGGTTGGTTCTCGCTTTGCTTACTTTCAATCCATTGCTTTTTGTCCTGCCTTCAGGTGCTTTCGAGAAAAACTTGACTTCTTTGTGGTAACCCCTGAGGTATTGGAACACTGCTGCGTTGTCACCCTTAGTCCTTTTCATTAAACTAGACATACCCAATTCCAGCAACCATTTAATATGTTTTAGCCTCCAGTCCCCTGATCTTCTTTGTTGCTCTTCTCTGCACTCTTTCTAGAAACTCAACATCTTTCTTACATTGTGATGACCAAAGCTGGATGCACTATTTCAAGTGTGGTCTTACCGAGGCATTATAAAGTGGCATTAACACTTCACGTGATCTTGATTCTATCCCTCTATTCGTGTATCCTAGGACTGCGTTGGCTTTTTTGGCTGGCTCCTATTTTAGTGATTGTTCACTAGGATTCCAAGATTCCTCTCATAGCTACTACTGCTGAGCCAGGTACCACCTATACTATACCTGTGCATTTGGTTCTTCTTGTCTAAATGTAGAACCTTACTTTTTAAACTATTGAATTTCATTTTGTTAGATTGACAAAGAAGACAGGTACAACAGTTTCTTTTTAAGTATTTTCAACTATTTCACATTAGACTTTTAATGCATACTCAACCCAGCTACAGAGTCACAAATGGCACTGCCGTAATTTCAAATGACACTGAGTGAGGACTACCTATAGTCTTGAAACATTTTGCTTAAATAATAGATAATATTTTACAGCATGTACAATAATCATATTAGCAAAGCTCTTGGCATTGGTCAGTCATGTTTCATCTAATAAATTCATTATTTTAAAATCCTCTTTGTATTCATTCAGGTCTACCTGGGTAATCATAAACTCGAGTTACATGGAGGGAGTTTATTCTTCTGAACCCTAAATTAGACAAGAAAAATCTGTATTAGCATAGCTGCATAAATGTCATTGGTTGAGATGTGTATCTATAGAAACTGAATAAATAAATGAACAAACAAACAAGTGTATTATGAATAAAATAAAAATGTTTCCAGGAATGTGTAATATTCAGATATTTTAACATTCTGAGATGAAATTTGTCATCTGGAATGAGGTCTCCCCTGTGATCCAGATGGCTCCCACCTGAATGCCATTCCAGAAGACTTACTTACTATTCCAAGCCTGAGAAGGCAAGGAGGATGTAAATGCGCTTGATATATGTTGCATATATACTTTACGGTTGGTTGTCCAGATTCTCCATCTTGTTTATTTCCTTAATTGCATTCTTATTTGCACGATTGTGTTTCTAGATTGTTTTCTTTATATTGTGAGCCATCTAGAATTTTTATGAAGTTGGGTGGTACCCAACATCAAATCCAATAAATAAATCATTTTTTTCATCCAGCAGTACAAAGTTTTCTTTGGGAGCCGTTCTAAACAATTCTAGAAATGTAGTCGCAACCCTTGAGGGGGGGAGGGGGGAGGGGAGGGGGAAGAGGAGGATCATGTACTATGTGTCCTTCATCCACAGGGCATGAAAAGCAGCATCATGTTTTTTACTTACTGGTATTCATGTGGTAAATACCACTGTTGATCACACTTTAGCATTAATTTGATTGCAGAATCCATCTATTTTGGGAGTTTGTACAATCCGTAAACTAACCAACCAGAGTTGGTTTGCACAGCATGCTGAACATAAAGAAAATAATTCAGCTTTACATGCTGTGCCAATGAAACTACTAAATTTTCTACTGAACAGGTTAATTGTGTTCTGTGAACATAACCATTCTATTCAACGAAAGCAACTCTGGCAAAGCAATTGAACACAAGGTGAAAAAGAAAATGGAACCGAGAAAAGGATTTTCAAGGACACATATGTCAGTTCTGCAGGTACATTATTATGTACTGTATATCGATATGCTCTTGTTTCTATCTTCATATTCCAAGTGAGAGAGTGAGCTTACTTTAGTCAACACTTAAACAATAAAAAAAATTGGACAAATAAAAAGATATTCAAATGCCATGGAATCAAGTAGCCACACATTTGCACAGGAGAGCTGTTTGTGGTATCTGGTTATCTCTCTCTCTCTCTCTTTGTGCCATGTGCCTACAGTGGAGTGTTTCTCAAACTTGACAATTTTAATATGTGTGGGCTTCATCTCCCAAAACTCCACTGCTGGCTAAGGAATTCTGGGAGTTGAACTTCACATAATCTTAAAGTTGCTAAGGTTGACAAACACTGTTCTAGAGGATGCTTGTTGAAAAGGTCACATAACTCTTCTGGCTAAAAGTTTACATGTCATCAGGAACTTCCTCAAAGCGGGCTCCCTAGTGACTATGCAACTCTGCAGGTTCTGTTTGTGGCAAATAAACCTGATGACTCACAGAGCTTTTTTCACTAGCCTCTAATCGTAGAAGAAACATGCCCCGGCTACCTCTTTTTTTTCTACTACGTTCTGCCGTTACCTTCATCTGATGTTCCGCACATACCTGAGAAAACTGGTAGCTGTCCTTAGCACTATTTGAATAGTTTGTATCCCCTTAGGCATACACTTTCTGTTGTGGGTGCAATCTGATAGACTTCACTGGTCACTGTGCAGGTGGCATGGCGAGGTGAACCCTAGGGTGACCCAGCTGCTTTTGGACATTTGAGGCTAGTGCAACCAGAACATTTCCTTCCTTTCTGGTCCCCAAGAATTGTCCTTTCTAGGTCGGTTCTGCTTGGAGTATACTGTCGGTGAGTCTAGTTCTTTGAATCCAGCCTCAAACCTGTTTCTGAACCAAGCATGATTGGATAGCCAGCTGTCAATGAGAAGCCAGATCTCATCCAGCAGACAAGGGGTGGAGAAGCAGGTAAATCTGCTAAGTCCAGGTTTAAAAGTAGCCCTCCTAATAGCTAACAGGCCCGGGAGAAGGGCTGTGCTTATTTGCACTTCACAGTGCGCCTAAACTACCATTTTAGCTAGTAGAAGAATTCTTTTTAAACATGGATTTAGCCTTCTTCTGGAAGGACACTAACCTCGTCTGCAAAAATACCCTTAAAGACACATTGTGAGTTGTCCACCTGCTACGGCACAGAATTTTCCTTCCCATGCCTGTCAGTTATTAAAGCTGACAGGTGCATGGGGGCAGGATTGTATGTTGTGGTAGGAGGGAGTCTCCTACTGTATATTGTGTAAGTTGAGGTTTCTGTAGTGCAGCAAGAGCTTCCTACTTGCTACATTGAGCAACTCCCCCTACCCCTTCGCATGTGCTGGGTTGTAGAAAGCAGTTGATAGTACTTTAAAAGAAAATCTGGCATCTCACGGAGTTTCTGAGTACTGTTCTCAAACAGAAAATAAGCATGGCTTTTAAGACTGTCTCTGCTAATGTGTAGAGTATGTTCTTCCAGCTCAGTGAAAAAATGTTTGTTTTTTAAAGAACCTGCAGACTTTTCTCTCATTCAGAATCCACATTTGGAAAACAGAACTGCCTTCGTTTAAGAGTTTCTCTTTCATGTAGCTTTCTCTACGCTAGATCTCTCCAGATGTATTGAATACACTTTCCTCTATCCCTAAACATAGTTAGTCAACATACAGGGTGGGAGATCATTGTGAGAAAGCTACTTTACCTTATAGCAGAGGTTTTCAAACTGGGGTCCGTGGCACGTTGCCAGGAGGTCTGCAGACAGGTCAAGAAAAAGTTGGGAAAAGGAATATACATGAATTGTCAATTAGTAATTAGTTGAATTTCTGGGATTGGGGTCCGCCGTGTAGCAATGACATGTTTTGGAGCCTGCAGCTTGAAAAAAGTTGAAAACCTCTGCCTTAAAGAACTAAGTATTCAAGCTTGAACATGAATTGTATTCATTAATTGTGTAGTTTTGTTTGCTTATTTCTTTATATTTGATTAGGTTTACAGGCTGCTCCAATCTGCTGACCAAAAACTGGAATTTTGCAAGAACTGGAATTAAAATCATACATGCCACCAATGAAAAGTAGGAACTTAAAATGTTCCCTTAGAACTAGGGGTCGTGTATAGTACACTAACAATAATAAAAGAACCTGATATCATGGCTGAGAGGCAGCTAATTCAGACTAACCTGCATAGCTTGATGGGTTTTAGGAGTCTCTTAAAATCAATTGCACGTTGGGGTGTAGTCTTCCAGAGGATTAGGGTACCAATGAAAGGAAGCAATTGCAATGCCTATGAAGGTACAAGGATCTAACTGAAGGATCACATAACAAGCCCACCCTACTCAATTTTATCCGGTGGAGAGGGAGATAGTAACCTTTCAGATACCCAGCTCCTGAGCTATGAAGGGATTTCACAACTAGTCCCTGGAATTGCCCATAGAAGCCATCTGGCAACAGTGCAACTTTCAGTATAAAGGGGCTGGATGTGTTCTCGGAGGTCTGTCTATAACTACCCAAGCCATTGCATTCCGAATCAACTGTAGTATATTAATGCAATTCAAGGGGAGTGTAGAGTGAGTCTGCAATACCCTAATAGGTGACTAAGGCATAATTAACAATGAGTCGTACCTGTTATTCCATGAAAGGTCGAAACTAAGCTGAGTGAAAGCTCTCCTAGCCATCGCTGTTCCCTGCTCCTTAAGCAGAGTGGTGAGTTCAAGAGGGAACCCAAATTATAAATCTCTCTATCCAGAGATAGTTTACATGAAAATAAAGAGCCTTATATCTCACATTTGCTCAGTCTTGCTGGGATTCAGTTCCAACCCTTTCCTCCTCATCCAGATCAGGAGAAACCCGAGAGATCTATAGAGCACTTTGACTCCAGTGGTTGAGATGTACAACTGGGTATCAACAGAGTATAGATGAAACATACCTATGGTAATGGATATTTTGCCCAGTGGTTTCATATAGATGTTGAATAGGGAAAGCGTTCAATCCAGTGAGAGATTCAGGTTCAATTTATTCCCCCAATTCCAAATGAAACCATCCAATTCACCCTAGACCTCACCTTCAGAGGACAGCTCAGTACCATTATTGATGGTACTGAAACTCACGGAGAGATCTAGCAGGAATAGAAAGGCCACACTACTGTTATCCTAGTCATGCCAGGGATCATCAACGCGTGATCAACACCATCTCAGGCTGAACCTGACCTTAAAATTGAATTTAAATAAATCCAAATAATCTGTTTCTTTTAGTACCTCTGCACTTATAACTCAACCATATGCACCAGTATCTTCTCCATGGTTCTCCAATATATCTAGGAGAAGCAATGGCTTCTTGAAAAGAAAGGGTGACACCCTCTTTCAAGGAAGGTTTTAACATCTCATCTCTCAAGGATGCATTTAGCTTTGCCCTATGCAGCTTGTGGAAGCTTCCATAGGTCAAGAAAGGCAGGGATTCAGACTATAGGTATCTGAATTGATACCACAAAAAATCCTATTTACTTCCTCAAAGCTTAAAGAATCAAATGCATCCCAGAAAACACTGCATGATGGAGCCTCAGGTCATATTCTCCAGATCTGACTAGCTGGTATTTAGCTCCAAGTATATCTGAGAATCTTTGTCCTCCAAAGGCCTGGAAAATTCCTCACAGTAGTCCCTAAGATGATATTTCTGTCTGTTCTTAGTAGAATGTGACTCATTTATTGGAGGTATTGAAAGCCGCTGAGGGTCCTAGACAGTAATTTATCAGCTCAGTAAGATAAAAGCAGAGAAATATTGATATTTTGCTATTCTTATCAGCATGGAGCAGATTTGGACCTAGTTCTCTTACCATGATCAATCAGATTCACTCCTAATTTTGCACCTGGGCTACTCTAGGTACCTCTTGGTTTAGTTTATTTCCTCAAACTCTTAAGAAAACCAAAGAGTCTTTCTGAGTTATTAAGACAGGAGAGACTTTTCAGATATAATTTTGTCCAAGGCTCCCTAATCCAGTAGATGGTTAAGGCCTCAGAGGAACGGCCTACCTTCTGTTTGAGAAATTTCCTAATTGCTCTGTGAAAACCAGACAGCTCTATTAGAATCTGGAGTGGACTGGTCAAACACTCCTTCCTGTGGTGGTTTGGGGCATTGGAGAACTCCATAACAATTAAGGAGTGATCCAATCTCAAGGGGCAGGTGTTAATGTTGCAACTGCCCCAAGAGAAAACCCAACTCTAGTACATAACCTCTGGCGTCTACCAGGTTTGGTCTTGCACCACCTGGGACAGATCCATGTCTGTCAAGATATCCGTGAACTCCTGAGCTACCTCCCACCTTTCTCCCAGAGCAGGCAGATGGATCCCTGAGAACCACCCTTGCAATAAATTCTGGTAGTCCAAGTAGGGAAGCCAGTTTGCAACAGGTAGGAGAGGATACAAGCAGGATTCCCACCCTGTCCTAGAGTCCAACCTTACTAACGGAGTCTTACATCATCGCATCACTTCCTGTCCCCTGAATTTGTGCCTGCTGCATGACCAGAAACTCAAGAGGATATATTTTCAAAAGAGAAAGACGTCCCTCCATACTCAATCAGGTTTTTGCGATTTATTTATTTATTTATTTAGATTTATATACCGCCCTTTTCCCGAAGGACTCAAGGCGGTGTACAGAAAACATAAAAAT
>JANHFO010003145.1:255616-268229 GCA_032468095.1 Pareas carinatus | reverse complement strand
TATGTCGAAAACTAATGCAATGTTGTAGTTTTCTAATGTGTATAATAAAAGTTCTGTATCTATGAGTGCCTGTCATTGATAACCAAACAGAGGTTTTTTCTGAATTGACCTCATAGTAAACAACAAAAGCATAATAAAATAAACAAACAAGATGGGATCCAGTTGTTCAATGAAGGAAACATATTGAAAGTATATTTCTATCTAGTTGCCAGTCTGGGCGGAGGCTAATATGCCCACTTATGTATTTAAATCCCCAGTATCTTCTAAAAAGGGGTGGGGGTATTTGAAGAGTATAAAAGAGCCACTCAAATGTACATCCCTCCTTCACATAGACAAAACATCAATTTTGAAGCCCAGTGGCTTACCTCTGCAGAATCAGGCCTGTTAATGCTCCTTGAAAAGAAACTGGACTTGTTGCAACAGCCCTATCGCCTCTTTAAACACTCCCTACCCTCCCAAAGCCACTGCTTTAGGCTCTAATTACAAAGCAGTATTTTAATAGGGCAGCCCAAATAACCATTAGATGGACAATCAGCAGACTAATATACACTCTCATTCAAATTCCACGTGGCAAACCTGTTTCATATATACAAAAAGAAATGTAGAGTATGTGTTTATAGTATGGTCAGTGGTATCTCGTTGCAGAAAGTTTATTTTTACAAGACTATTTGATCTCACAGATACATAGAGATTAAAATACTTCTGGACATCATCCTCACTTCTTTTCCACCAAATAATTTTGGGGTGCCAGTTGTGCGTCCTGAGCAAAATCTTTTTTCCAGGCTATCTCATCCCCTTCATTTTTGCTGTAAGTCAGAAAGACACTGCAAATCTGCTGCAAGGAAGGACTGAAAGCTTATGAATTCAGCCTATTGGTAGGCAAGATCACTTGCCTCCCAATTTCAAATCATTTTTATTTATTTCTGAAATGTGCCATCAAAACGAGGCAGGGCCCTGCTCAAATGTTCTGTTCTAGGCCTCAAAATGCCTCAGCCCGACTTTGACGCTCCAGAGCAGAGACCAAAATAAAAGAAAAAGGGCTGGTCTCTCTTACATTTGCCTTGGAAAAGGTATAGGGGCAGGAAGCCAAAAGGGAGCGGGAAATCCTGCTCATGTCAAGTGGTTTGGCTTGGTTCTCCACCCACAAGGTTCTCACAAGAGAGAATCTGTATTTTGAGGCCAAACCCTCTACCATCTACATAGTAGAGCTTGCCCAACCCAGATCAAAAGAGAGGGTCATTAGATAGCAAATCCACTGGAATGTTTGAAAAGTAGAACCTGCAACTGGCCACTGTTAATCTCAGTTTTCCAGGAATGCTGTGCTGTGAAGTATAGGAACTAGATTGCAGAGGTGGCAGCTGGAGTTTCTCACCCCCTCTTTTCACAGGGGCATCATGCATTCTTGGCAGAAAAGGTACCAATGTCTGCATTCATTGATAATTTATCAAACCTTGACTCGATGATTTACATTGTCACCAGCAGCAGCCCCTTTCAAGTTGATATCATACGGAAAAAGCAAACGAAGGTGTAGAGGGACTGAGTTTGTTTCTGTGAATTGGTAAGAATTGTTTTATCTGTAGATCACTGCCATCTAGAATTATCATTTTCTCCATCCTGTCCTGAATCCATTTTTTTTCAGACCAGAATAAAATCCTTTAATTAACCAAAGATGTACTTCTAAATGTGAGCCTAACTCTACTATTGTTAGCATTAACCTTGGATATGGCTTCTATTACTTTCATTCCCATCACCTCAGTACAATGGGTATTTAAGTAAATATTATAGAGCAAATCTGCAGCTATAATCAAAGTTACTTCACAGTGAGCCTATATAGGGCTGCCAATAAAGGTTAATGTCTTAAATCATGCTTATCCAGAAATTACTTTAAGTATAGAGCCAGGATGGTGCAGTGGTTAAAAGCAGCACTGCAGGCTATTTCTGCAGACTGCTATCTGCCATTAGCCATCAGTTCGATTCTCACTGGCTCAAGGTTAATTCAGCCTTTCATCCTTCGGAGGTGGGTAAAATGAGGACCCAGATTGTTGGGGGCAATATGTTGACTTTGTAAACTGCTTAGAGTGCTGCAAAGCACTATTAAGTGGTATATACTTCTAAATAAATAATAATAATAATACCTCACTGGCTGTGTTCATTGCTTAACCAAGTTTACTAAACAAGCCAAAGTTTCTGGGTTTATATTATGTGCTAAGCAGAAACCATAGTTTACAACCAATCAATTGAGCCACAAAGAAACTAATTATTTTTTAATAAGTTATATGAATCTATGTCCTGAAAACCAGTAGTACTGATTTTTCAGTGCATAGATATAAGACCAAAATGTCAACTGTTGTTTGTTTTTAATTCCCAACCTCAACAAAATAAAATCAAATTATGTAACCTTCCATATGAAGCTGCACACACACATTCCTTTTAATTGAGGTCATTTCAGTGACTTGCAGGCTATTACAGATCCCTGCAGGAATAACTGGATCCTGCTTTTCCCATGCTTTTCACCTTTACCACACAAATGGTGGATAAGCTTAGCCATCCTTCTCTGCATGTTGCCAACACAGGAACGATCTAACCACACTTTTCCCTCCAGGTGGACTGATGAACTCATTCATTTTGGAAGTACACAAATTGCCTCTCCAAAGGTGGAGGCAACCTTGCCAGGGGACACACCGGAGATCCAGTAATCTTCACATCATTTCCATGTGCATTTGATGTGCAATGTGAGTGCCAATTTGCCAGAGGCCTATGAAAGGAGGGGGCGGTGCTAACATTTTTAACGTGCTTTCCCCGGAGGTCTTCTTCTCTAAAGTCAAGCTAATCATATCTGAGATACACCTTAAGAAATTCTAATCTTCACTTGTAAATAAATCCTGCCAGTTCCCATGTGTACTGTTGAATATTTGGCCCAGTTTAACATATATTCTGTCTGGCTATATTTATTCCAGAGGGGGGGGGGAAACAAAAAAAACTGGGCAGGCTGAGAAGATAAGCAGTTTGGTTCTGAAGCTTAGGATGTCTTCTTCCCAGGCTTCCTGTTCTTGTTTTCTTTCATAGATTAGCTCTAGATTCTTGTAAATCTCTAAATGTTGGCCATTTTCCAGTGGGTGACAGATTTACTTACAAACCAAGTTCTCACATTGAGCTGGCCAAAATGTAGTTGGTCTGGTTTTGCATGAGGGTGTTGCTATTTTAGTTTGATGCTGTGGTTTATGATTCAAAATATTGTGAAATGCGGGTTGTAGCTTATTTAATAAACCAAGTTTAAAGTAACAATGGCTTGGTGACAATGTATATTATCCAGCCTAAATCATGAAGGCCCCAAAAGAAAACCCCCAATAAGATGATAAACATTGCTATGAAAGATTTTGCCACCAGGAAGCTAACTAGCTTCTGAATTCATTCATTCATTCATTCATTCATTCATTCATTCATTCATTCATTCATTCATTCATTCATTCATTGAATTTGTATAACTGCACAATTCAACCAAGTGACTCTGGGTTTTATAGTTTTAGAATTGTTACTTGGTGATAATTCTAAAAGTATAAAACAATTTAAAAAATATTAAAACAATAAAAGCATTTGTTTTTATAGAAATATAAAATATTATTATTATTTAGACTTATATACTGCTTAACAGTGCTTTACAGTACTCTCTAAGCGGTTTACACAATCAGGATATTTCTCCTAACCATCTGGGTCCTCATTTTACCGACCTCGGAAGGATGGAAGGCTGAATCAACCTTGAGCCAGTGAGAATCCAACTGCTGAACTTTGATGGCTAATGGCAGATGGCAGTCAGCATGAATAGCCTGCAGTGCTTTTAACCACTGCACCATCTTGGTGCAGACATGATGAATAATCAGCTAAAAACAAAGCCCAAGTAACAGGGTTCTCCACACATTCCAAGGCCCCAGGCCCAGGTATATAACCCAGTTTTTAAAACTTTGTGAAATATCAACAGGTTTAGGACATTCTAATCTTGAAGGGGAGAATATTCCATCAGGCAGGATCTGCAGCAGAGAAAGTCCATCTTCTAGCTCCCACCAATCAGTAATCTTTGGCTGATGGGATCTGCAGCGTGCTCAATCTGTTGGATTGGATTGGACAGTAGAAACTCTTGGAAAGACAGTCCTTCAGGTAACCCAGTCCCAAGCTATGCAGGACTTTAAAGGTGATGGTTCACCACCTTGAATTGTACCAGAAACACACGGGCAGAAAGTACAGCTCATGGAGTAGTGGCGTTATATGTGCCATGTAGCCGATATGATTTATTACACATGCAGCTGAATTTTGCACCCGTTGGTTTCTGAATGCTCTTCAAGGGCAGCCCCATGCAGTTATATGTTACTGTAATCTAAGCAGGTGATTACATGAGCATGGGTGACAGTCAGTAGGGCCTCCAGTTTCAGGAGTGGCCACAACTGGCATACGACTCGAAAATGTGCAAAAGCACTCTTACTTGTTTGACTTCATTTTAACACACTTTCTTTGGCCTACAAATAAATCCCATTCAGTACATCAAAGACTTACTCTCAAGAAGGTGGTATGATGCAACATGATCCAAGCACGGTTAGCTGATTTATAGCCACTGATTTTAACATATCCACCAATACCAGATTAGAGTATCCTGGCACTTCTAGCTAAAGTTAATATAGGGTGATCTTGCATAGTGATTGTCAAACCCAATGCGGGGCTGATGAAATTGTTTGAAAATAATGCATATCCAGAGGAAAGAAAAGGATGCCTCTCCCAGGCTGTTCAGTTGCATGACTGCTCTCGTTGGGAAATGGATTTTTGTTGTTCAGTTGCTAGGTCACGTCTGACTCTTCGTAATTCCACGGACCGTAGCATGCCAGCCTCCCCTCCTGTCCTCCACTGTCTCCCAGAGTTTGCCCAAATTCATGTTCATTGCGTTGATGACACTATCTAATCATCTCGTCATTGGTGTCTCCCCCCCACACCCACTCACCGCCTACATGAGCTCACCATGGGCCTTCAGGCAGCCTATCCCAGCTTCTGCGGTCCATTGTGAGCTATGCTCCCCTCCAACCTAGCTCCTCTCCTTTCACCTTCGCCCAGACTCCTTCCCGCATTTGAGTCGCCCATCCTACCCTAGACAGCGGAGGGAGGAAGCGCTCCCATTGGGCTGCTGGGCAGAGGGGCGGGTGAAATCAGAAATGTCTTCAGCCGCATATGGAGAGGGGGACAGGAGCCCCACGTCCCTCTGGCTTTCTAGTAAAGAACTCTGTGCTGGGGCGACGGTGCGGGTGCCCACAGAGAGGGCTCTGAGTGCCGGCTCTGGCACGCACGCCAGAGGTTTGCCCATAAAAACTACCCTTCACTTGAAGACACAAGCTTGCGATTTGCAACATGTGTCTACCCTGACATGATACTGTGCCAAGATTCAGCACGCCTTTGTGAAAACGCAAATACAGTCTTTTCTCAAAAGACATTATTAATAGACTAGGAGCCCTTCTCCTCCCCTGCCCCAATGCTTATAGATTCAGAGCAAGATCATCCACTGAGCTGAACAGGTATGTATTTACTTACTGTGTTTATAACCTGCTCCAATCAACCACAACTTGGGGCAGTGAAAATACAACCGGTCTACCCGGGTGAAACCATATGCCAAAGTCCAAACAAATGAAACATAGAAGAGGCATCAGGTTGGGCGCCTGCTGGAACAGCATGGTTTATATTTGCTTTCTAAATACAACAAGAAGAGGCTCTCTTCACCTATGCAAAGAAAAGAGCCTACTGCTGAGGCCTAGTCCTGTGGGAGTTGCTCAGAACTGGCTGAAAAGATTGACCTGCTATGTAAATATTTCAAATAAAATACATGTAATCTTCGATTTACAACCACAGTTGAGCCAAAAATCTATGCTGCTAAGTGAGACATTGGTCAAGTGAATTTTGTCCCATTTTACAATCTTCCTTGCCACCGTTGTCAAGCGAATCATTAGAGTTGGTAAGTTAGTGATGTGGTTGTTAAGTGAATCTGGCTTCCCCATTGACTTTGCTTGTCAGAAGATTGCAAGAGGGGACCACATGACTCAGGGAGATGGCAATTGTCATAGATATGAGTCAGTTTCCAAGTGTCTGAATTTAGATCACGTTACCATGGGGATGCCTCAACGGTCGTGTGAAAAATGGTCATAACTCACTTTTTTCACCGCCATTGTTAACTTTGAACTGTCACTAAATGTTTTAAGTCAAGGACTACCTTTCAATAAACGTGGTCTGCACACCCAGACCTGAAGAGGCCTCTCTCTAGTTGTTCAAACAGAGTCCAGCAGATTCCATCTTGGCCAGGCGCTGCCTGATATAACCCCACCACAGCAACACTGAAGGGTTTCAAACGGATGTCCAGTGAGGTTATTGGCCTGGTTCTCCCTTATTCTGATTGCAAATCCTGGAATTTCTACATCACATCTGAACAATATTATGGGATCATATATGTACAAGCACACGCCTTATACAGGCAATTGATATTCAGCCTAAAATGTTAATTTGTGTCATAAATCACTTTTTTTTAAAAAAAATCTTTACCTCATTGTTAATTTGATGCATATTTTGGTAATTATGAGTATGGTTTAAACAAGAACAAAATTGCGCATGAGAAGGTTTACAAGATTAAACAAACCACATCCAATTTCTAACTCTCTTTTTGTCATTGTTATTTTGGAGAGTTTCGTAAAACTCTAAAATGATAAGACAAAACTCCAAAGTAACCTATACATTTCACTGCTACCATATAAAAGCTCAAGAGTTAAACAGTGAAATAAGAGCGCTTTATTTAAGCAAACATAAAAAAACCTTTGTGGCATATTTCACACTATTAAACATATGCCCAATCTCGTATTTTCAAACTATAAAGCCATTCTGTAAATTGATTTCCAAATGCTTTAACTACTGCTTAATTTTAAAAACTATGCTGGCTTCTTTCTCTTTTTCCCTCATTTTTAATTCTTGTGTGTTGTTTTTTGGATTATTGACCAAAGAACAATAACTTGTTTCAGAAATTCAGAAAGCTGAAATTCAAATTTAATTACAAACATTTTCTTATTTAAGGAATTATGACTCTAATGTTGATTGTACTATACTGTAATACATTTTCAATATAGTCACTTCCCTTATTTGCATGTAGTTTTTCTGTTGTTACAATACTGGGAATATCAGCAGTATTGAAACAGACAAATCATTTTCTGGATAATTTCTGGACTTTACTTGGGAAGCAAATGATCTGACAGCCACATTTATTTTATTCTTTTGAATTAAAAAGCTATTTTTTTCTCAAAAGTTAAAATGATATTTTGGACAGCGGTGACATCTTTGAGTTGCTGAAAATTAAGTAATGGAAGCGGACAAGTTCTGCCTAAACTACTACTGTGTAGAAGGCATTTTCTTGTTGGATAAATATGATAAGATATACTGTTCTATAATGCAAAAGTAGGCATAAACATAACAAATAAATTAACTGCCTTATTAATTGCTTGCCCGTTCTGTCTTCAGACTACTCCCACAGTGCTTCTAATAATTTGCTAGTTAAGCTCTTCTAAAAACATATTAGTCAATTTTTCCATAGTTGATTCTGAGTACCATCGCAAAGTATATAAAAAGCAAAGGCTCTTGTAGATCTTACAGATTAAATAGTAGCAGATTCATTGTAGCTTAACGTTTTTATAAACTCGAGTCTACTGCATCAAAATTGGTATTCTACAACAACAGATCCCTATTTGGCCTCTCATAACTATTTGGAGGCTCCTTTCAGAAAGAAAACAAGATCTAAAAAAATCATGAAGGGAAGCAAGAAAACACGGTAAACAAAATAAGTAATTTTAGTTATTTTTAGGCATCAACTACACTGCTGCTGCAACTGAAGAATCAAACATGGAGAATCTGAATGCCTTCTGCAATTCAGAATATGCTACTCAAATTACAAATCTACAAAATTCAATGAACAGTACTTCATAGGGAATGGGACACCACTACTTTAGAACTGCTTGTAGAGCTTCAGCAAGTGGGAATTAATTACAAAAGACTAAAGAATAATTATGTGGTCTGCTTTGGACCCAATTATTGTACCACTCTTGTCTAAAATATTGAAATAAGCGAGATGTTTTTTTTTTAAAGAACAGTTAAAAAAATAGAGAACAGGAATCCTCTTTGAGATTGTGCCCTCTTTTTATTTTAATGTAACCAGATTGCAAGCAAAGACCATAATCACGGAAGTTGCTTTAGGTATGCCCAGAGATTTTCATATACCTAACAAATATCTGCTCTCACCCCCATGGAGATCCTCCATATGATATTGTGAACAATTTTTGCTATGCAGAATTAGAGTTGCTATTCAAGAAATACTGGTCTTAAAACCCTGCTGGGCAGAATGAACTAGTCAATCTGTTCATGGTTTGTGGCTGCGTTCTATTTCTAGGAAATCAATATCTGGAGACAAAAATGAAAAAGAAAAACTTCAAAACAGAGGAAATTTTTTTGCAACTAACAGAAACCAAAGCGCTTGATGCAAAGTTATTTAAACATTAAAAATTATGCATCCACAGTGTATTTGACAGGTACAACATAAACTTTGGATGTTTTTTTCAATTATCAGACTGAGCCTAAGATCCTACTTCATTGGAGTTAGTTCAATTGAACTGTATTTTGCTGTCACAAAACCAACCCTGTGCATTCATTCTGATATCTAGCTTCAATGGGACTTAATGAATGTCAATTACTTTTCAAAATCAAAGTCTGAGAGAAACAGTAACTGAACTGAATAAAGCTACTCCAGCTCAAGTTCAAAAGAAGATATTTCATGGTACTTTGAAAGGGGATTAATTAGCCTAGAAAAATATATTTTTCATATTTTTGGCAGAAACCTGCACTTGATCTATATAATGAGTGGAGAAATATCTTTTCTATATATACACACCTTAGAAAATGTCTGTATCGACTCACATCAATCAGCAAAAGAAATAGAAACCATCTTACCTAGTCCTATCCAAGATTCCTGGAAAAAGGCTATGGAGGTTGCAGAGATTGATATTGGGAGGGTCCTTAAGATGTAGTACTAGGTAAATGCTGAACGCCTTCCGCTGTGAGGCCATTTACCTGTTGCTAATTAAAATACAGTTACATCAGGAATAAATGCATGCAGAGGTGCTCCTTGTTCTTTAGAAGGCTATTGTGCTTCAAAAGAAGGGTTAAGAGATTCCTGCCCACCCACCGCTTGAATTTGCAAATCAGTGATTAGCTCTTTTTTTCTCCCCTTAGTCATGTCTGACTCTTTGGAGACTGCCTGAACAAGTCCCTGTGGTTTTCTTGGCAAGGTTTTTGGAAGAGACTGACCATTGCCTCCTTCCTAGGGTTAAGAGAAAAGTGACTGGCCTAAGGTCACCCCCCCACACATTTTCTGCTCAAAGGTAACTAGAATTCAGTCTCCTAGTTTCTATTCTGATGTCTTAAACCACTATGTCAAACTGGTTCTCATGAGAAGAAGCTAGAAGAACTTTTCTAAAAGCTTAGTGTGTGAAAAAATGCTGACTAAGTTCAACTTTTTTTATCTAGGCATCCCCCAAGATATGGACAAACAATGAATTCCAGGCCCTGTTAACATTTTACAAGTGATATCAATGCAAGAAGTAAACTACAGAAGACCAGGAATATCCAGATTCCAGACCTTGAAAAAACCTTCAGGCTATCATCACAAACACATTCGCAAGTGCCTTCACCGTAGGTTCACTAGCCTCCATTCACACATGCAATCCCCTAAACAGATCTCATGAACCATTAGCAACGAATAAAATAATGGAAAATGGAGTGGAAGTACAGGTGTGTAAGATATCACTAAAAATCTGGAAAGAGCCAAAGGCTGAAGTTAATTGCTTTCGTTTTGTAGCTGCAATTAATACAATTTGCATCTGATTTAATACAAGGAAGAGCAAATGCTATGCTGGAAGACATGGATCACACTTGTACTGCAACATCTTTTTGTTATAGTTTATCCTAAAGGGAAGGGCATTACTCCAGTTTTTCCGGACTTTTAGAAAGCAAATTATGTGAACCCCATCTGTTCTTTAAAAGGCAAAAGATCTGAGAAGCAGAATGAATTTATTTCAAACAAAAGAACTGTAAGAGTTCTAATTTGTCTGGCATTCTACCCGTCTTCCAAAATGTATACGCTATGGATTTTTTGGAGAAACCTAGAAACTACGAAACAGTTTCTTCAATTTTTTTGGCACGTAGGTTTATTATGAAGAAAAACTCACTTTAGATGAAATATATTTGTATGCTTCTTAAAATGATAATTTCCTAAATATTCCCCTAGCTGAACAGGTGAAATTTATTCTAGCCCCATCAGGCAGAATAGTAGATAAGAAATAACAGGTCAAAGGCAGATTAATTATGTGTTTTTCCTCACAAACTTTACCACTTTCCAATATCTCATTCAGGTTTGTGGTAGCACTCAGATCTAGAAATAATTTAATAATTAGAGAAAGGAACAGAGCAATTGAAAAGCATTTTTGCTCTGATTCTTTTCTAACAATCCCATTTGATTTTATTAAACACCCTCAAAACCAAAGGCTTTGGAACAAATCTTCCTTTCTTTATTCTGACAGGATGATTCCTACTAATGTTACCAACTCCAGATTTCCCCCCTCCCAACTCTTGGAGAGGAAAAGCAGGTACAATAATTGGGGATATCAGCACCTTAAAAATAACAAACTCGTTTTTCCATCCTAGCAATAAAGTTTTATTAAAATTGCTCATTAATGCTTCATATGTAGCAAGAATGCATAGATCCCAAAATATACATACGTCTTTTTTTTCCTTATAGAAATAGATCATTCTTTATAATAAAAAACCAGTAGGAACATCTTTAACAGATTACTCAATCCATGACTGACAGTTACATGAGGTTGCATCATGTATAGCTGGTGTTCCCAGCCATGTTTAAAAGATTGCATCATTCTGAACTCTCTCCTCTCCTTTACGTTATATATTCTTTTTAATTTAAATAACACGAAGCACTCACTCTCCCCACCCCGCCCCCAAAAAACCCACTCCTTTGCAAAGACAATCATATTGGATATCGAATGGCTTTTGAGGTTGAGTTTTGGTATCGGTTTTTTCTTAGAAAAAAAAAAGAATGGAAGTTGAAAAAACTGCGGGATTCCTCCATGAAGCCGCAGAGATCAATAGAAACCGGCCAGAGAACTCCCCCCGCCAGCCGAAGGAGTCGTACTGCGAAAAGCTTGTGGCGGAAGGTTCCTCCCATCATCCAAGAGCGCGAATTAAAGGCCAAAAATATATTATATATACACAAACGCAACCCCCGGGGGGGGGCTTTCTATTACCACCACCCCTCCGACCCGTGCTAGTCCTGAAAAGGGCAGCTGCGCCCACCACTGGATCCCTCCCCCCCCCGACACACACACACACACACACACAGCCCGCTTCGTTCCTTCACGGAAGCCGCCCCCCAGCCCTCCGCCTGCCCAAACCGCAGCGTTGTTCCAGCGGCGTCCAGCTGTTGGGGGTCAACGGGGCGGGAAAAGGCTAGCAATGTCCGGAGGAAGCCAAAAGCGGCTCGGGCAGCTGCTTGAACAAGTTCCTGAGGGTGCTGAGTTCCCGGGACAGCTGCTCGACTTTCTTCTGGAGCCGCTCGTTCTCCGCCGTGAGTTCCAACACTTTGTGCTGCGTCTCCAGGTTGCGCATCTTGGCTTTGTCGCGGCTCTTGCGCACCGCGATGTTGTTCCTCTCGCGGCGGATCTTGTACTCGTCGCTGTGCTTGTCCACGCACTTCTTGGACTTGTTCTTGCCGCCGCCGCCGCCGCCGCCGGGGCCTGCCGGGTAAACGGCGCCGCCGCCACTTCCTCCTCCGGCCGCCGCGGATTTCGAGGAATCGGACGGGTTCGGGGTGCCCGGCGGGCTGGAGGACGACGAGGTGGAGAGGTTCCCGCTGCTGCCGCTCGGCACGGACTGGTAGCCCAAGTAGGAGCGGACGGTGCTGCCGTAAGGCGAGGACATCCCCCCCAGGCCGGGCCCTGCGCCGCCGCCTCCCCCGGCGCTCTCCTCCTTGCGGGCCCCTTTGCAAGAATCCAAGTGCTCGAAGACGGGCTCCACTTTGGTCTCCACCATCTG
Source organism: Pareas carinatus (assembly GCA_032468095.1). Classification (NCBI taxonomy): domain Eukaryota; kingdom Metazoa; phylum Chordata; class Lepidosauria; order Squamata; family Pareidae; genus Pareas; species Pareas carinatus. The sequence continues at coordinate 256,070 of JANHFO010003145.1, read as the reverse complement.
CGGCGGGAAGCAGCCCAGCAGCGGCCCGCCCTTGTGGTTCTGCCCGACGCCCGGGTGGTGGCTGTGCCGGCTCAGGCTGATGTAAGCGTAGTCAGGGTGCTTCTTCCCGCCGCCTTTGTAGTCCTGCTCGGAGAAGAGATCGGAGAGGAAATCTTGGCCGCCGCTCCCGCCGCCGCCGCCGCAAACCGGCTCAAAGTTGCCCCCTGCTGCCGTGGAAGGAGGCGGCGGCGGCGGCGGCTGCTGCGGCGGCGGCGGCGGCTGCGATGCCAACGGGTCCAGGTAAGGGCTGAAGTCGATGGCTCTCTCGTGGTCGCCCACGGTGAGCTCGGTCATGGAGCGGGCGCCCGCCGCCCGGGGGTGCAGCTTGTTCAGCGCAGCCAGACAGTCCGCCTCGTAATAGAAATTGGCCACTTCCATGGATTTAAAGGCCGCGGGCTGAAGGTGGTGGCATGCC
>JANHFO010003145.1:204097-215239 GCA_032468095.1 Pareas carinatus | reverse complement strand
ATCAGATAGATATTTATTACATTTGCATCTTACTTCTTTACCATGGATTTAATTCCTTCTATCCGTATAATTCTTGTGAAAGAGGTAAGATGAGATATTGTTAATGGCCAAATATATGCCAATTTCTTTAATTCAGATCCACTGTATCACTGTATCACCCTGTGTCTTAAGTTTTCCTATCTGAGCAGAGAATTCTGTTCAACAAAAATATATAGCAATAATTTTGAATGAGGAAATGAAAAATCTTAGTTAAGTCATAGACTACTATTGTTAGTATCAATCTTCATTTCAGTAGTTTGGAAGTAGTTTCATTGTTCTGGAAGTTGTATTTTAAAAACATCTTCCTACAAACCTACTGTTTCAGCAGCTACATTTGAAACCCTGAAATCTTTATTTTTGACCTTTGTACCTGCATATTGGACTTTGTTCTTGATACAAATACTTTGCAGTACTGACCTAAAGCTATAAGATGTGCCAATATAGCAGTGGCTTATACACTACCTGGGATATTGATTTACAGAGGCAGAAAGACTTAAGTTTGATATGCTACATAAAATATTCTGACATGGGAATCCCTGCCCTTCTATCTTGTCAAGTGTTGATTGGTTAATTGATCACGTACCATCAAGTGGGTATCAACCCTTAGGAATACATAGATAGATTTTCTCCATGACAATCTGCCCTGACTTGGTCCTCCACTGCTTCCAACTGCTCATCTATTCCCAGTGTAACTGAGTCTACCTATCTTATTCCTAGTCTTCCTCTTCTCTTTCATTCTGCTTTTCTCAGCATTTAAGCCTTCTCTAGGGAGCTACGCCTTTGTATAATGGATATTTTTATCTTGATCATTTGTGCCTTGAGTGGAAACTCTGGGTTTATTTATTTGATGATTTATTGGGTATTTTAGTTTCTGATTTTGTTTTTGTTGTTATTTTTCTTTTTTTTTGGCTATTCACAGACTTCTCAGGAATTTTCTTCAACAGCAAAGCATCAAGGTTCTTCATATCTTTCTCCTTCAAAGCTAACATTCATAGATATAGAATCTGAATATCTTTTCCAAGGTCTTCATGGCTGCTCAACCAAGTGCTAAGCCTGCAGTGTATTTCTCGGATACTTGTTTTTTTACTGTTGATGGTTGATCCCAAAAGGCAGAAGTATCCACTGTTTCAACATTTTCATTATCAATTATAAGACTGGTTGTTCTTCCCTGTTGTCATTCGTTCAGTCTTCTTTATATTTAATCAGTCAAATTTATTCACTGTGGTCCTTGGCATTCCTTACTAGAGCTTGCAGATCCTTAGCATTTTCAACTATCAGAGTAGTGCAGATTATTGATGTTTATTCCTTAAATTTAAAACTACTACAAGTAGTCCTAAAGTTACAAGCGTTCATTTAGTGACTGTTTTTCATTGGCATTGAAAAAAGTGACTCACAATAAGCCCTTACATTTAGCACTGTGGCAGCATCTCCAGAATCACATGCTTAGTAATCAGACACTTGGTAAATGGCATGTATTTGTGATAGTTGTAGCTTCTCAGGATCATGTTATCTCAATTTGCGACCTTCCTAGCCAGCTTCTGACAAGCAGTCAATGGTAGAAGCTGGATTCATTTGACAACCATGGCAAAAAAGGTTGTAAAATCAGGCATGATTCGCTTAACCACAGCCTTGCTTAGCAACAGGAATTCTTATAATTGTCACAAGTCAAGAACTACCTATATATTTTTTCCAATTCTACTTTTCTTAATACATATTCAGCATACAGCATGAGTAAATAAGAGGAGAGCACACAGCCTTGTCCTATTCCTGTGCCACCCCAGAGCTAATCTGTTTCGTTATGCTCTGTTTGTACTACAAATTCCTGACCTGCATATAGGTTTTGCATGAGGACTCTGAATTATTTTGAATTCCCAATTTTTTAAGGGACATTTTGCAGCTTGATAGCATCAACACAATCAAAAGCCTTTCTATAATCAATCGTTTCCTGATTTATTTTTGGTATTCTTGGCATTTTCATTTATCTAGAGTGCATCAGCAATAATGTTCCTTAGTCTTTTGTAAAACCAGTTTAAATGCCTGATTTCTCTTTTTCCATGTAAGGGTCTAAGCTATGTTGGATGATCCTAAGCATTATTTTGCCAACATGGGAAATTAAGGCTATTGTATGATAGTTTGCACACTCTATTAAGTCGTCTTTTTTAGTTTTGAAATGTAACTTAGCCTCTTCCAATTGGCTGGCCACTGTGTTGTTCTACAGATTTGCTGGCATAGCTCGATTAGGACTTTTATTGATTCTTCTTCTATTGTTTGCTACGTTTCTATGGGTATTCCATCAGTTCCTGTAGTCTTCTAATTTGCTAATAACCAGAGTGCTGATCTAACTTTGATCTTCTAGTGTTAGATGTTCTTGTGCATCTTTTGAGATATTTTGGGTTTTGACATCTTTTATTTCAGTATACTCCATCTATCTTTAGTCTGTTTTGAATTAAATACTCTGTCCGTTAGTGTCCATACCGATTCAAAAATGGAATCTCCTTCTATATTCAAAGATCTTTCAAAAGACTCCCCTTTTTTCCCATCTCTGTTTTCATTTCAAATATCTTTACAGATTTTGCTGGAATAATGTACTTGATTCTTGTCTTTTGTCACAGCTCTCTGAAACTCTTTGTTCAGTTCCTTTCTGAGGTTTTGTCTTTCTTGACTTTGGCTTTTCTTTTCTTCTTGGCAATTTCCAGTTTATTCTGATATCCCATTTGTTTTCTTCTGCTTCGGGGTTTTTGGCAGTTTATTTCCATATTAATCTTTAACAACTTCTTTGCGTTCACTTCACAATTCCTGTGATTCTCAACTAATAAAATTCAAGACATTAAAATACTTCCTGTTGTTCTTTTTGGAAATAGTGGGTATATGCTCAAGATCATGTTATGGAAACGGGTTGACTGTTTTCTTTCTTCTTTAACTTAACTGGAACTAACACATCCGTAGTTGATGACCTGTTCCACGGTCAGCACCTGGCCATGTCTTTGATGCTATAGATGAGCTCCTTTAGTAATAATGTAGTCTATTTGATTTCTATGTACTCCATCTGATGATGTCCATGCATAGAGATACATCATTTTGGTTAGATGGCAGTGTTAGCTATGAAACAAATAACTGGAGTGGCAAAAATTGAGAAGTCATACTGCTTCATTTCAGGTTCCTAAGCCAATTCAAGACATGTATAATATTTTCAGTTACTGATTTGCAATTTCAGGTTGACTGGAACAATAAAGCAAATTATTAATACATGTGACCCTTGTTTAGCCACAACTGGGACCAGCAACTTGATCATTAAGCAACAGATCATTTTGTAGGTGAAACTGTAACTGTGCATATGATGTTACTGACTTCTGAAGGCCGTAAATGCCAGGCTTGGTCACAAGGTTACTTTTTCATCACCAACGTAACTGCAGTCGCTGATAAGATATTTAATTTAATAGTTGGAGCAGGAAAGGGTTGTACAATAAGAACACACAGTTATAGCTAATTGGTTGAAGAGAAGTGGCCACTGCATGAGGCAACTTAAACTGTGATTAGTTGCTGTGAGTGTAAAGGGGGAATTTCTTTGTTTCCTACCTTTTTCCTCTGTGTGTGCTATGTAAGAATTTACCTGCTATGTTGATTCACCTGATGATGCTCCTGTTTGCCTGACTTTCTAGTTTGCTGTGTATATAGTTCTAAAATATATTTATTTATATAAAACCACAAGTTTGTGGGCATCTCTGACTCCATTTGGACAGCTGCGGTGCAATTCCCTGACAGTCGCTGTCCAAAGCAGTTGCTAAATAAGAATTATCTGTACAAGTTAAGAATCAGTTGAGACACCATTGTCAACATTTTTCCAAAAACACCTATCTTGCCATATCAGTCACTGTAGATTAAAAAGGCATTGGTGGGCTTCTAGATTTGGACTTAATTGTCCCAAGTTAATTGTGGGCTTCTGGCAATCACTCAGATTAAGATATGGGTTCTCTATTATCCTTTGTCATAATTTCCTTTTGTTTTATTTTTGTTTTGTTTTCCCTCCTTTCTGGGTTATACAAAGATCAGGACAGGTGTAAAGTTCCCTTTTGTTGTTTTTTTGCTGTCTGTTGGAATAGGAAATGTCAATCACTGTAGCAGCAATAATTCTATGGTCAAATCACCGGCCTTTTTTCAGTTAGTTTGTTTACTCTGCTTGAAACCACATAGTAAAGTATTGCTGATGCAGGCTTAGTAAAGAACAGAATTTAGAATCACTTCCTACAGTAGGCTGGAAAATTCTGCTAGAGTGCTGCCTTCTTATGCAGATAACTGGGTTTTTTTAGAGGAGAGATGCACTACAGATCAAACCATTTCATAACAGTGAGAAAACAACTATGCATATCTATCTGTTAAGGAGTAAGTATTCAGATTAAAAAGACTTTGCAAAGGTGTCCAGCGTAATGGACTCTTCTATTTATTAAACCCAACAGAACTGAGTGGCAATTACTTCTGAGTTGACATTCAACAATTTGCTCTGGACATGTATATACTGTAAAGATAATACAGCTTCAGATATTTTCAAGTCTCAATGTTCTCTATTTAGATTTAAATCATGGTAGAGTTATAAAAAAATAACCAAGTCCTTCTAAGAATTGGTAAGAGAACTGATTTAAGCAACAAAAATACATTGATCATTGCTGTCAACAGGAAAGGGATGCAGATTATAAATTATTCCATAATATTGTGGAAGGTAGGGAGACAGAGAAAAAGATATTCTGTCCCATAAATCACATTCAGAATTAAACTTAATAGAAAATGCAATTATATCATTAAGAATGATGGTTTAGTTCAGTCCATATTTCGAAATGAATACCTGATGTGCATCTTCTGAATTTATTATACAAATTAGAATTCTTCCAGTTCTCCATTTCTCTGAATCTGGCAATGGCAATTAGAAGTTGAAAAATGAACATTTTATGATAAAATAGAGAGAAAATATTTGGTCATAAGTTTGTATAAAATAGAATTATATAAAAATATTAATAATGTATCATTTTTAAAAATAAAATGTAGCCTGTATGCAGCCTGTATGTAAGTATCGAGTATTTACATCGGAGATAAATTCCTTGTATGTCCAGACACACTTGGCCAATAAATAAATTCTATTGTGGAAATAGATTGAGTGGTTTTCAGATGCTAAATCAGTAGAGCCCAAAAATATTCTAATTCATTTTTCATTTAAATTATGTTTTTATTATACATAATATTTGCAACATATGTCTATTACTTTCAAGATTTCATTTATTGATCATATAAAGCTGTTAAGTTTTATCAAGTTGATTTATTCAGAATGGCTTTAGCTGAAAATGTTAGTGCATGATCTGCAAGGCTGAATCTTGTTTTGGTTGCAATGGCAAAAAGTACTTCAGAGCACACTAATTTTGCACCTGTCCACAACTACTTAAAACAGTCATGCCTTTTCCTGGGATCACCACAGCTCTCTTTGCAGCTGCTGCATAATTGCAGGGGGAGAAAACCACATAGGGTGTAACAAGTGACACAGCTTCATGCCCTGGATTCATTCTGAAGGACTTTTTTGCCTTCGCATCTGAAGTGCTGCATAGCCCTATTAATCAGCATTTTACTGCAATATGCTCTTAATGGATTGTATCAGCATCACCATCAACTTCACTACAGGCAGTCCTCGAGGTACCACCACTGTTGAGCCTCAAAATTTGTTGCTAAGTGAGACATTTCTTAAGTGAGCCTTGCCCCGTTTTATGATCTTCCTTGCCACAGTTGTTAAGTGAATCGCGGCAGGTGTTAAGTTTAGTCACACAATTGTTAAGTGAATCTGGCTTCCCCATTGACTTTGCTTGTCAGAAGGTTGCAAAAGGTAATCCCAGGACTCAGGGACAGATGTCATAACTATGCAGCCGTCATAACTATGAGTCAGTTGCCAATCCTCTGATTTTGGTCACATAATCACAGGGATGCTGCAGTGGTCATCAGTGTGAAAAATGGTCATAAGTCCCCTTTTCCAGTGCTGTTGTAACTTTGAACAGTCACTAAATGAACTGTTGTAAGTCGAGGATGTTGTACAAACGGATGGAGGACACAGGAGAAAAAGAAGATCAGAAGGGAACCTTGGGTAAAAAAAAGGTTGAGAAACACTGACTTAATTATGGGCTTTGTCGTGTTCAGAAAGTGAGCAGCCTTTTCACAGGTAATATGTGAAAAACTACTATAAAACTGAGCATGTTTATTTAGATCAGTAAACCTTGGCAAAGAGATACCAAAAGGATCAAACAGTTTGAATTTTATTGCCAACTTTACATTTATATTGGTTAGTAGAGCAGAGTAATGTTTTAGTCCAACTTTGCGCAGTGAGCAATTAAATATTAAATGCTTAACTGCTTTGTAGGCTTTTAATGTTTTAGCTAGGCTTATAACTCAAACAGACATGACACTACCAAAATGTAAATTTGCACCTTTTTGTTGAAATAGCAGTCTTGCCAAGTTATATTCTGTTCCTATTAAATAGTTCAATAAAGCATTAATATACACATAAATCTTCTGCAAATCAACTTCAAGTTCTGTTCAGCCCTTGAGCAGTATAATAGGGTTTTTTTTAATGTTGAGGCAGGCCATTTTCTCTGGTTATTTTCAAGGATATGCCTTCTGACTTAATTTTGGGATTTTCCCTTTTCCGGCATAGTCATGTTCTTAGCAAATGTAGTTTTCTGTTGCTTTTAAATGGTAAGAGGTAGCTTGTGTTCCAGATCCAACAAAGAGGAGCTCTCTCGACTTTTATATCAAGTCTTCCTGGAACTTAATATCTTACAGCTCTAATTTTTATATTACTATGAATCTGGGGGGAAATAATGGCATACAAAAACACTCTTGTTTTGAACCATTTTAAATGTGAAATTTTGTAGAACTGTTTTCAAATTTAAAAGTACTGTTTTTGAATGTAAAATTATCTGTTTCAAACATTTGGAAGTGATCCACATTCAAAATGCAGTGTTTCATACAATTTTGTGCCAGAAACACTTGAAAATGAGATGTTTTGCACTCGGTTAGAAACAAGACCTTACCTCTGTAATTAGAATGGAACTTTAGGGTACTTGAGAAACAGTTTATCATTACATTGTGGGAAAAGTTTCCCCCCACTCTTCTTGCAGTAAAGACATAAAAAGAGCCCTACCTGGGTCAGATCCCTGACTATCTAATCTTGCACCATGTTCTTACAGTGGGAAATCAAAATCACAAGGAAGCATTCTAGTATCCTTGAAGATGGCCTTCAGGTCACCTCACTATTCTCAAAGCTGTTGATGTTTATCACTTTCAGGAATGACTCTTATCTAGCTGCATCTATGAATTCAGTCATTAGATAAGATATAAGAAATGTTTTGACCAAGAGCTGTCTAATTCAAATATATTTAAGTACAGGTAATAAAATGCAAATTTTAAACAATATACTAACACAATGACCAAATATCAGAAAGCAGTGTGACACTAATATAAAATCTAAAAAATTATCTGGACCAAGGAAAAAAATTAAGATTCAATAAAATGTTCTTATAATGTATCATTAATAGTATTTAATAACAACTAGTATTAATTAAAAAGGGCAGTTTGGTGTAGTGGTTAAGGTGCTGGCCTAGAAACCAGGGGACTGTGAGTTCTAGACCCGCCTTAAACATGAAAGCTGACTGAGTGACGTTAGGCCGGCCAGTCACTCTAAGCCCATGACATCACGCTTGGGCTACAAGCCACTCGATCAATTCCTGTCACAACCAATGGATCAGCACTTGGTTGATCTGAAAAAAGCAGACCCTGTACTTACAGGAAAAGGCTAGGAAGAAAAAATATATTACTTTATTAATTAACAAAATAGAAATAGAGTAAAATAAAAAAGAATAAAATGAAAGCAAAAAAGAAAGTTCATAATGCCCAAAATTAGGACATCTTATGCATTTTTATGGAAATCACTGCAGATAGATACTAAGCGTCTGTTTTTGTTAGCAGGTATGTTTGCATGTAATTTGAATAGAAAGCAGCAGAAAAAGACCTGTGATGAGGTCTGAGGTTCCTTTTGACCACCAGATCAGTATCTCTTGGTAAATTGGTCTCTCTCTACTTCCCATCTAGTTCTGCTGAAGGAAAGGCGTTGAAGTGAGCCACAGGAAAGATTCTGCAGTGTGCTGAACAAACAAGGTTGCATGTGTAGTTTGTGGGTATAGAAGGTTTCCAGCCTGGAAACCACTCATGAAAGTTGTTACTTTATAAGTAACTCACAGCAGTGAACATACTCCTTTCTCCTATTATCCCCACAACAACAATCCTATGTGGTGGGTTAGGCTAAGAGAGAGTAACTGGCCCAAGGTCACCCAGCTGACTTTTATAGCTGAGGCAGGACTAGATGTCACATACATTCTCCTGGTTTCTAGACCAGCACCTTAACCTCTGCACCAAACCTAAATCCATTGGATTCAACAGATTATGGCTTTAGCAATGTCTAAACCTAGAGGCAGGAGGCAGGTTAATGACATAGGTCAGCTGAGGTTTTTCCTCTCTACATTGATGAGAGACCATCAAAACAACCAGCGAGCCACTGGAAAACAGGAATAACGCCTAGTTGACAAATGTGGACAGTTGCCTCCATTGGAATCATACCAGTTTCCATGCAGTGTAAAGCATTTGAACCCACCTTGGGATGGGAAACAGCATGTACAAAAAAAAAAGATTGAATGGTGTCTAAGGGCTTCAAATTATCATAGGTACATACCTGTGTGTCATACAGCATATAATAAAACTATACAAATATAGTTTTAGCTTTAAATAGATTGATGGCAGCAAATACACATCTGCCATCTCCGGGATGAAAAAAGGATAGCCTTGGCACTGTTGCTAGTTATGGCAGATGCTTGCACTGTTATTAACTTTGGAAGAAATGGTTCTAATTTGTTCTTCCCAAGCTCCAAAGCTTGAAAAATTATGCCAAGGTATTTAAAAGCTGCAAATTATTCAAGAGACATGTTCCTGGGAATAATTTGTGAAGCTATAATTTAGCAAGTAAGGCAGTACATTTTCTCACTCACTCTTGTTATCCCTACATTATTCTTTTTCATCTTTCCCTCTGTGTAGTGAACTATTAAAGCGATTTCAGGTGAATTCTAAAGTAGTTATTTGCAGAGGGATTTTGCAAGGGCTGCTTGTACTTAGGTTAAGGACCACAGGTAATCCATATTAGATAAACTAGAATAAAATTAGTGAGGCTACAGCTCAGTACCATAGTACAGCATTTGTTTTGCATGCCAAAGGCTAGTCTTTCTATGACATTTCAGATACACAAAGAGTAGAATCTCCCTTGAGAAGGATTTCCAGCAAGATGAAACAATAGTATAAGATATATTCCTGTTGCTAAATAACTGCCAGTTTAATATATTTGAGCCTCGTGGATGTCTTTATTGTGAGGGCCCTGAATTCTGGGTAATTACTAATAATAAACCATCTAGATGTTGTTAGGAGAGCAGTAAGTGCATACTTGCCAGTCTTCAAAAATGTACTGTAGCAGTTTGTGTTGCTTCTGAAACCCTTAAATTCACACTTTAAAAAAATAATCCAAGGGAACTGAAATTTTCATTTTAATTCTTTTTCAACTCTGATGCTGTTTCTCAAGTCCAAAACTCCTCTCATGACTATTACAATACTTGTACTGCTTGAGTATTGCAGGCTAACTCTGCCTACTTCCAGGAGTTTGATCCTGACTGGCTCAACGTCGATTCAGACTTACATCCATCCAAAGTTTGAAAAATAAGGACCCAGATTTACCCAATATGCTGACTCAGTATACTGCTTAGAGAGGGTTATAAAAGCACTATGAAGCAGTATATAAATTAAGTGCTATTGCTATTGCTTCACCTGTACTATTTAATCGATAGTAATGAGCTAACTAATTTCCGGTCAAAATGTGACTGGAAGTAAAATCACCGCAAGATTCCTATTTGATTTTACTGACATTTATTACATTTATCTACTACTTTCCTTTGATACTGACAATGGCATAAGGTAGGAAGAATAATTTTCCTCTTCTTTTTACATTGTGAGCAGATGTGGTCTTTTGAACGCACTCTTTCATTATTCCAGAAAGCAACCAAATTTAGTCATGTGTATTTTTTTCTGTATTAGTATAATTCACAGGGTTGTTGTGGTGGAAAAAATAGGAGGTATGTCTGTTGGATATGCTCTCCACCTTGAGTTACTTCAGCAGCAGTGTCATCCAAGTATCTTCTGGAAATACTCAGAAGACATTAAAAAGACCCTCAAAGCGACTGTGAAAAGCCTCTGAAAAGTAGTTTTGTCACTTCATAACCACCACCACCACTGCCACCCAACGTTTCACCCTGCTCTAGTAGTTTGCAACATCTAGAGAGGGCCATAGGTTCTACATCCTCACTTTACACATTACTGATCTCCTATTTTCTTATGCTTGTGCATCACTCAGGAACCATTCAATAATGAATAATGCTCATGCAGGGATGATTTAAATTCAATACAATCATAAAGTTATATCACGTTTTAAAAGCAGTAAAATTTAATGCAGCATACATTAGAATAACAAATAGAAGTTACCAGAAGAAGCCATTTACTGAGAAGAGTGACAGTTAAATGGAATCTGAGGCCTGCTTTAGAAGAGACTATTTTTAGCTCAAAATGCTGCTGTAAGAGATACTACCGTGTTTCCCCGAAAATAAGACACTGTCTTATAGTATTTTTTGCTCCCAAAGGAGCACTAGGTCTTATTTTCAGGGGGTGCCTTACTTTGGGGAAAACAGAGTAGATCGCCCACCCCCAAATAACACCCCCAGGCGGCTCCTTACCTGATTGAGCGGGGTGCAGAGAAATGGGGTGGGCTGAAAACTTCAGTGCTCCAAACTCACACGTTTCCAGATGGCCAGGAAGCTCCGAATGCGCACGCTTGTCGGCTACAGGAAGCACTTCCAAAGCACTTCCCAGCTGTCTGCAAGTGGTGAGTTAGGAGCTTCCCAGCTGTTTGCAAGCGGCGAGTTTGGAGCACTGACGTTTTCAGCCCACTCCATTTCTCTGCACCCCGCTCAATCAGGTAAGGAGCCC
>JANHFO010003145.1:173923-185451 GCA_032468095.1 Pareas carinatus | reverse complement strand
AGAGAGAGAGAGAGAGAGAGAGAGAGAGAGAGAGAGAGAGAGAGAGAGAGAGAGAGAGAGAGAGAGAGAGAGAGGGGCATTGTCTACTTGAACGGCGAGCCAGTCGAGAGGTAAGCGGCTCTCTGCTTAAAGGGGCGTGCGTGTGTGGGTAGGAGGGGCAGAGAACTGATATTGCCCAGCGGAAGGGTGGGGTAGGGGCTGAAAGTGACACTCGCTAGGGAGCAAATGCGAGCTTCGGCCGATTTTGGGATGTGTGCGTATGTGCTAAATTTCACCCCTCACAAAGCGTTGGTCCTAAACAGATGGAGCCTTTTTACTGAGAAGCAGAACTCTGGTGCGATGCTCTTCTCTGTGCCTTAACTGGCTGGTTTGACTGCGTTTCGCCTTGGGATCCCTCTGACAGTCGAGCTTTCACGCCCCTTGACCAACCCTGCCTACCGCCCGCCCTCCCCGCCATCCCCCATGGCGAGATGGTTCGTGGAGACCTACTGGCACCGAAATGGTCAATGGATAATTGGCCATCAGCGGCACTCCCACTCCCAGGTGGTTGGTGGCAGAATGGTGGTGGCTAGTTGTCCCATCCCCCCTTCACAGGGCGTGATTCTGCCTGGGGCTCTGCCGTCTGCCAGTCAGCTGAACATTTCCGGTTCCAGCCTGACTCGCCCCATCACCTCCTGCGCCTGCGCGTACTGTGCGCTGGCAGTCGCGCTAAGCCTCGTGCGTGCTGCTCTGTTTTGCCTGGCTCGGCAAACTTTCCCTATTTTTTTAAGTCGAGTTTTGAATTTTAATGTTACTATCTCCCTTAGTGGGTTGTGCAAATCGCTATTCCGAATAATGCTGTTTATAGGGGGTGGGTTTGGGGGGCCCTGAGGATGAGTTTGTAGCCCCAAGGGGGGCAGTGGACTGAAAAAGTTTGGGAACCGCTGCCTTAGGGGACATTTTGTGAGCAGAACATCTGGTACCAGTGTGCTGCAACAGTTTGGGTGTGGTACAGGTAGCCCTTGGCTTACAACAGTTCATTTAGTGACCGTTTGAAGTTACCACAGCACTGAAAAAAAGTGATTTTTATGACCCTTGCAGCATCCCCATGGTCACATGATTTGCATCCGGCTGTTTGACAACTGACTCACAGTTATGACAGCTGCAATGTCGTGCAGTCAGGTGATCCCCTTTTGCAGCCTTCTGACAATGGGGAAACCAGATTCATTTAACAACTGTCTTACTAATTTAACAGCTGCAAGGATTCGGTTAACAAATGTGACAGGCAAAGTCATAAAATGGGGCAAATCTCACTTAACAACATCCTTTCTCACTTAGCAACATAAATTTTGGGCTCAGTTGTGGTTATAGGTCGAGGACTACCTGTACCATGAGCCAGGAGATCAAGATTCAAGGCCACTCTCAATTATGGGAAGTCACCGGGTAACTTTCACAGTCCAAACTTCCTAACAGGGTGGTGTTGTGGGAACAAAATGAAGAAAAATCTCTCTGTAAGCCACCTTGAATTATCGATGGAACAGTGAGATGCTTATCTAATTAATAAAATAAACACTTGTCTCATTAGCACTGAGAATACATTCTCAAGACGTTCTAACACAATCACAGAAATATCTCACTAAGTCCATTAAGAGGTTGAAACATCAGACGTTGAGGTTTTAAACTCTTGAAAAACTGAGCTGAAAAAAATAATCTTAAATTACTTTCATCAGCTCCTTCTTCGTTCTGGTGCTCTCTACCCATGTTGGATTTCGACATCCATAATGGCCATTGATCACGGAGGCTAGGAATTAGGGAAGCTGAAATACAACCCATCTGGAGGCCATCAGATTAAGGAAATCTGGTTTTTATTTTCTGAATGTATTGGGACGATGTCAGAGAATGGTGAAATTAACACAGATTTAATCCTGGCAAATTGGTGCTGGTGTTTTTACAGACTTATTCCGAATATAGAAATTCTGCTGAACGATCATTACCAATAAATGCTTAGCCCATCAAATCTGGAGGTTTAGTTAGGTGATTTTTTTAAAATTTTAGAAGCAAGTCTGTCTGTCCTTGCAAATGGCTGCTATGACCATTGCACACAAAAGTCACACAACAGCTGCCACAGGTTCCCAAAGAAGGGAACAAAAAAAAGATGGTGGCTGAAACTATACAGTTGAAGGTAGGCATCAAATAAAACACAGACAAAAATTCCTTTCTGATAAGTCCATTCTGAAATCAGTACTGATCATCCTTGGCTTGCAACCCATTCGTTTAGTGACCATTTGAATGTACAATGGCACGGGGGGGGGGAAGTGACTTATGACTATCCTCAGACTTACGACTGCCACAGTATCTTCATGATTGGGTAGTTAGCAAGGAAAATCGTGGTCCCAATTGTGGTGAGTCAAGGGCTACCAATTATACCCCTCCGATTCATTTCTTTGTGCGTTCACTTTCAAGCGTTCCACTTAGTCAAGCTAATAATATTCTGTTCTCAATCTACCAACCTGCTTTCTATTTAGACTCACACACACCCCACCCGCCCCCAGTCAGGGCTGGAAGACAAAAAAAAAAAGTTGATAGCACACAAAGGGGAGTTTTGTCTTGAGAAATGGGCGGTGAGCCAAAGCTATGAACCGCTGTTTATTTTGTATGTTTTCACAGTGATGATACCCAAATCATATTTTGCTGGAGCAAGAGCTAGTCCTTCATCAGGTTTCCCTGGCATTAGAAGGATTTGCTGTTTTATTAGTAAAAAATGGGGTGGAGGCGGGGGGGATTACAATGACTTCATTGCCTCCCAGAATTTGCTAGACCAGGGAGTCGGGACCATTACTGCAAAGGAGGGGCATCAGCAGAGGTGGAGGAGATGTTCTCTGAGCCCCAAGTGAATCTCTGAGATGGGGTTCTCCAAGGGTGACACAACTCACACCGTGATGTTCCCCAAAAACAACCCCCTCCACATACACACACAGGAAATGCTGGCTGGGGAATTCTGGGAGTTGAAGTTCCCCACATCGCGATGCTGCTCAGGTGAAGAGACACGGGCCTATTGGTTCATCTACCATTTTTCTCAAGGCAGGGAGGGCGAGAAGAGGGTTTCATTGTCTATCTGAGCTTAGTTCCGCTCAGCTGAAGACAGCATCCTCGAGTAATATGCGATGGGTACTTGCCGCCCATCCAGCTCGTCATGGCTCAAGATGGCCCCTACTCCGTACGGGGACACATCACACGCTATGCACACAGGCCGCCCTTCCTCGAAATGTATGAATACTATGTCCGAGGCCAGCAAGGCCTTGGCTGCGGCAAAGCCACGGTCATATGCCTTGGTCCACTGCCATGTGGCTGACTTGTTCAGTAGCCTATGGAGTGGTTCCACTGCTAGAGTCTTCTGAGGTAGGAAGGCATGATAGAAATTGAGGAAGCCCAGGAATGCCTGCAGTTTCTCCTTGCACTTAGGGATGGATGCCTGCCGTATCGCCTCAAGTTTTGCGTCGTCCGAGTGTATTCCGACGACATCAATTCGAAATTCAAAGAATTCCATCAATTTTACCCCGATCTTACACTGTTCCCGCTTTATCCTTAGCTCGGCCTGCCAGGATCTCTGGAGATCAGCCCTGAGCCATTCCGCCAGATTGATCTCGGAGTTCTCCGCAATGAGCACGGCACTGAAATACGGTCAGACTCCCTGTATTCCCTTGAACATGCATTCCATCACCCCTTGAAATAGTCCTGGTGCTACACTAACTCCGAACTGGAGCCTCCTTACTGTAAACACTCTCCTGTATGTTACGATCGTCTGAACTTCTGCCATTGCTTCGTCAACAGGCAGTTTGGGCGAGGTCTAGTTTCACAAAAACCTTGCCCCCTCCCAGGGATGCTAGTATGTGCCCCATGACCGGAACTGGGTAAGCATTCTGCCTGAGCGCCTTGTTGATCATGCACTTATAATCAGCACAGATCCTCACCTCCTCATTCGTCTTGAGCGTCATCACAATGAGAGTCTCCCACTCTCCACTGTCTACCGGTTCTAAGACCCCTTGTTGCATGAGCTTGTCAAATTTGGAGTCTATCTTAGGCTTTAGGGTGAACGGCACCCTTCTTGCATTTACTCTAATGGTGGGGGGATGGTCGGATCTAGCTGGAAGGCAATCGGTCTCCCTTTATGCTTCCCGAGGGCATCACTAAACATGTCTGCGAACTCGTGGCAGACTGACGACAAATCATTCATCGCCATATGGTTGATGCCTGGTACCCTGATGCCTAGGGCCTCAAACCAGTCCAGCCCTATAAGGCTGGCCCGCTCCCCCTCAATTCTTCAAATCATTTGAACTGCACGAATATGGCGGCTTCTCCCCACACCTTCACTCGGCTGTTCTGGAAATCAGTCAGCTCTAGGGACGATGGTCGTAGTGCTGCTCACCTGCCCCCCACTTCACACACACACCTGAACGTGCATGCAGATATTATTGACAAAGCAGATCCTGTGTCCAGCTCCTTCGTGCATGGGACTCCTTGCAGCTTGACCCTCAGCTGCAATTTCCCCTTCAGTAGTTTGGGTGCACCTGTCCTGCCTGGGTGGCATGGATGGTGGGCGGATGAGCACTGGCTGACTCTATGTACCTCTGGGGGCCCTGTTTCCATTCTCACCTCAACTGGCAGGGCTGCCGCTCGTCTTCCTCAACACACTGCAGCGATGTGACCCCATTTGCCACAGGCTTGACAATTGACCATGCAGAACTGGCAGGTCTCCCTGGTGTGTGCCCCTCCACATCCGGGGCATGGATCCCCCTTTGTTCCCGCAGGCTTGGCCTTGGGTCAGACCCGTTGCAGCCGATCGACCTCCCCTTTGGCATCTTTCTCGTTGACTTTCTCGATTGGGTTGGCGGACGCATAGTACACCGTGGTGGACATTGGTTCCCTGGGCACTGATTGCATGACCTTGATGGCATCCTCGACTATCTCGTGGGTCATCACCTCCTTCAGGACTTCCTTGAACGGGATGTTTCTCTTCGTGAACAACTTTGGCTGAAGATCTTGGTCCTGGAGTCTGCAGATGAGACGATCTCGCAGTTGCTCTTCTAAATTTTGGAATTTGCAGAGTTGAACCATGTGCCACAGTGCTGCGATGAATTCAGTAGCTGACTCGTGCTGGTACTGGTCCTGCTTGCCGAATGCGTGCCTCCATGCAATGATGGATAGCATCGGCATGAAGTGTTCTTCTAGTCATTGTTTAAGGTCAGTGTAAGTCACTGAGTTCATGCTGGTTAGCATGAACAAATTTTTAGCTATGTCAAAAAACACTGGTCCACAGACGCACAGCAACGTGGCCGCCTTCATGCTCTCATTCCGAATCCGGTTGGCTCGCATGTAGCTCTCGAGCCAGGCACAGTATAATCAGCAACACTCTGGTTGTGTGACGACAAACTCTTCCATGTGTCCAACTCGTGCCATGATTGAGGTCCGCGGGTCATTCAGTGTGAGCGAGCTTCCTTTGGTCGACCATCTTAGTTCCCCCCTTCATGATCCCACCTTCGTCACCGCTATTGTGTATTGGGGTGGCTGGTAATAAGAGTCAGGAGGCTGGCTAAACTCAACTGTTTATTCACACATCACATGCAGACTGAAGATGCTCTTCACCCCTGGTACTCGCTTAAAAGGCATTCAACTTTCTCGTGCCAGGAACCGTTCCCCAATCATGACCCTGGCTGGACTCGTGCTGACCACGCATTGGTCGGGCAGTAGTCGAGCTGGTTCTCTAATCCACATCCAGATTTTTCCTGCGCTTTCCACACGGGGACACAGCAATTTCTATGATTTCTAATTCCCAAGGAATCAATTATGTCTTCAAATGCCTCCAAAAAACTAACTGCTAAAGTTGCAGCTAAAACCCCCAGCTGTTTTTGACAAAACACCAGGACTTTATTTAGCCAATACAGAACTTGTGTTTTACCCTGTTCCTGGGAACTGCATGAGAGTGGACGCTCTTCTATCTAAATGGCCATGATCCAATGCAATGCATGGGTTGGTTTCTTGAATTGGTTTCTGACCATAAGAGTTCCCTCAATAAACTCCCAGTTGGGTGCTTCAGCAACCAAATAGCAGAAATTCTGGATGCTTAGATTAGCTCAAGTTCAACTGAAGACACAGATATTTCCAGGTAGTAAACAGGAACTTGCTACCTCCTGTTTCACACTGCAATTCCCATTCACAGTGAGGTTAATGAACAGGCTGGTTGGGCATAATTGGAGATGTAGTCCAAAATAAGAAAACACCAGGACAAAGAGAGCTTCTTTGAGGATGTTACAGGAAGATCAACTCAGGTTATTTCCAGAAGCTGAATGCTATTCACAATAGAACATTGGATAATATATTTCTGGTTTCCCAGGTGCAAATTGTGCAATAAAAAGTCACTACCAGCCTAGTGTCCCAAACCTATATATAAAAAAGGGAATAGTATGGCATGATGAATGTGTTTTGTGACATGTTTTGTCACTGATGTTTTGACATGTGACATGACGATTGTATTTTATAACATGACACGATGAATGTACTTAATGATTATGAATGTATCTTATGATTGCAATCACAGTTTGTCATTTATGGCTTGTATGTATAGAGCATGTACACCAGCGACAAATTCCTCGTGTGTCCAGACGAATAAATTCTAAGTCTAATTCTAGTGTTGGAGGACAAGTTAGTGGCTGAAATATATATTCTTTCTTACATTGACTATTGCAGTATGCCTTCTAGAGAAGCTAGCATTCAGACATTACCTTTAAGTCCTGTTTGAGGGATATGGAACTGGGTGGGGGGCAGGAGATGCCATGAGCCTGGAAGGTAATGCATCTTCAGCCAAATTGATTTCTGGTCCTCTGAATCTAAGAGCAGGAACGGATTGCTTCCGTGCTGTGAGATGACTTTTATTTTTGGCAAGCTAGCATTAAACAATGTGCTAGGTCTGGTCAGCAGGAGCCAAGCTCTGGACTGCCTACTGTGCCAGCATAAGGGTCACAGACCTTCCCGGAAATTAAAGGACAATATGCCTTTTATTCAGATCCCACGATTAGCAGTCGTCCTTTTGAAAAAGAGGTGGTGGTTGGTGAAAATAATGTTCAGTTCCTTTGTGAGGGCTGTTCAGATATCAAAGGAAATACTCCCTTCGATCTTGTGAATGTCATGCAGCTTGTGGGCCTCTTTAAAAGGATCATTGTCCCCATTTAGAAGCTCCATAGATATCCTCAAGCCACAATGGCTTCCCACAACTTCTCCGATGCAGCATAAACTACCAATTGTGCAGTTTTCATGAGTTGGAGTCCTCTCCTGCAGCAGAGCCAACAAAGGGCTCATTTTCCCCCTTTTCTTTTTTCTTTTCTTTTTTGGCACCTTAGAATCCTAGCAATGCATTGTGACCCAAGAACTCTCATTAACTGGCTACATTAATTGCACAGTCAGTGTAGTTCTGCAAAGCTAGAATCATACTCTCCCCCTGCAGCATAAGGGTTTGCTATCCTCAGGGTTCATGGACTTTTTAGTAAAACAAAAACAAGGAACAATCCTAAGCTCAGGGTTTCTGCCTCAAGAGGCTTAAAATTAGAGCAACGGTAGGTGAGATAAAAAGAGAGTTAAAGAAAACAAGAGACATGGATTACACAAGGCGAATATGTGCAAACAGAAAACTGGGGATAAGGGACAGTTATCAGGGCCTTGGCGCTGTCTATCAAATAATTACTTGGGCAGCCAACTGAGGTCACTGTCTTTCCTCCTAGGGCAAGCTTAATTGCATTCTGTTTAAATTAAGAGCAATGCCTTCTCAATGTCCTTCTGTCACATGGACATTTTGTGCAAATTGCCATTCTTTTAATTAGTGACACATTTCCTTAGCTAGAGGCCACCTTAAGGCTTTGTCCTGGATTCACCTTTTTTTTCTCTCTCCAAGCATATGGACTAGAAACCTGTGTAAATTAAACAATGGGACGAGAGGCTCTCAAAGGCCAAGATGAATATGGGTTGCTTTGCCTTGTCTGGCAACTTGATAACCAGTGGAACCGCTTGCCTTCAGACGTTGTGGGTGCTTCGACGTTGGAGGTTTCTAAGAAGAGACTGGGCAGCTCCTGGTCTCAAATTGTATAGAGTCTCCTGCTTGAGCAGGGGGTTGGACTAGAAGACCTCCAAAGTCCCATCCAGCTCTATTCTGATTCATCTATTAAAGGCTGCTTAGGCGAGGCAAAAACCCACCATGCGAAATGCGGAAAAACTACTAAATAGATGCCACTCTTCAAACCATTTGAAATGTAGACACTCTCAAGTGAGCGTTTTGCAGCAGGCACTTAATCGCTGTCTTGTCTGTCAGCAGCGTCAACCCTGAGAGTTCACAGGCTAAGTGAGTGTGGAGTGAGAGACGGAGGCGGGCCCCGAGTTAGAATGACAGCCTGAGGTCGCTGTGCCAGCGACCAGGTCCCCATGTGACCCTCGGGGAGATAAGTCTGTTTGGTGAGGGTGCATGGCCGCATCCTTCTAGCGATTGTGTTCCTGTTGTGCACACACACACACACACACACACACACACACAGACCCCTCCTTCCTTTCTGGCCAGGTTTCAACTCTGCAGAGAAGGAAGAACCTTTTGTCACCGGTCTGATGAAATAAAATGGGGAAAGGCTTTACGTCAAACTATCCAAAAGAGTCACACTCAGCCCTTTTGCTGCCTAGAGTTGGAGCAGCGGCTGGTGTGGTTAGATGCACACAAACTGGCCAGCCTAGTCAAGTCTCTGAAAAACCTCCAGTGATGGAGCCCTTGAGAATGTCTTGCAAGTTTATCTTAGGGCCTATTACAGGCAGTCCTTGACTTACAACAGTTCATTTAGTGACCATAGAAGTTACCATGGCAGTGAAAAGTGTTTTTCACATTTACAACAGCATCCCCATAGTCTTGGGGTCACCATTCAGACACTGAGCCCCTGACTCATTTTTATGACGGTTGCGGTCCCCTTGGAAGACCTTTCGTGACCTTCTGGCAAGCAAAGTCAACGTGGAAGTCAAATTTACTTAAAACCCACGCTACTAACTCAACAACTGCAATGATTCACTTAACAACTGTGGGAAGAAGAGTTGTTAAATGGAGCAAAATTCATTTAACAAAGGTCTCGCATAGCAACAAAAATTTTGGTCTCAGTTGTGGGGGATGGGAGAACTCGCTGCCGCTGACTGGCTGCAGCCACCAGGAGGCGGTCAACTCAGCACAGGGCCACCCAAGTGCCCCCCTTTCCCCCCGCCGGCCGCCGGCACGCATCCCACCCTCTTCCAACGCCCCCTCCTTCACAGAGGCAAGACAGAGGAGGCAGGAAGCCATTGCCTGCTCTCTGCCCTCTTCCACGATCCTCCCTCGGTGCTGAAATGGCCAGCAACCAAAAATGATGCCGTCAGATGACCCCGTGGCAAGATGACTACCCCCTGGTGGCTGCAGTCAGTCAGCAGCAGCGAATTGGGATAGACCCCAATTGTTGTTGTAAGTCAAGGGCTACCTATATTAGAGCTCTAGGAGAGGATCAAGTTTTCCACGAACAATGTACATGTGGGATCCAAACCGTTGTAATTACCTGACCTTCAAATCAAGAATCTGAAATCAGGCTACATTCTACAAACAACTGACCCAGGATCCAGGAGTTGGTTGGTACCTAATAAAGGAAGCTGTTCTATGTTTATTAACATAGAGGGGGAAATGCATGCATCAGCACGTTAGTCAGCAGATCTGAGATTGAATGGAATGTACATATTGCAAATAGAAAAAGTTTTTTTGGGTTACCGCATTGACCAGTGTCTGGGCCTGTCTGAAGGTTCAACAGTTCAATCATATTCTGGGGGTATTTCAGACACGGTAAGAAAGTAGTCATGTCTTTTTTTAGGGGATTGCATTGTGATCCCAGACCTGGAAAGCTGCCACTGAACTATCGAGCTGAATTTATGCTCTGCGAGGATGACATTTCAGTCATGATTTCACTGGAAAGAAATTCTCCCAAAGAAGCAGTAGGCCGCGGGAAATACAAAAAAATATCCACGTTCCTTACCAAGGGTTTCATATACGGCTCACACAGCTTCACAATGCTGCTCAAACTTTGAGCATTGTTGATGATGAATCAACTCAAAAGCTTGTCACTTTCTCACTTCTGAACTCACACTGGATTCTCACAAGGCTATGAGCTAATGTGGCTTGCCTGTGTTTTCAAGGATAGCGTAAATGAAGTCATTATGGGTTGTAAACCATAGTTTAATGTCTTGTGCAATATGAACCAATCTTCCTTCCCTTGACCATGTGCTTGATTGATAAAATAGATCAACTGCAGGAGACTATTCACAAAGTCATAAAGCCAGAAGCTCATTGTTTTGCCTAACACCATCCAGTGCATATTTGGAAGGAAATACAATGATAGATACTCTCTTAAGAAAAAATCTTGTGGTTTGAACCAGCAACTCTTTCCTTCAAGCAACCTTTTTCTATGGTGGCCAAGCCTATGCACTTGTCCCTGAGGGACAAGCCAACATTATTCCTTCCGACAGGCACACCCAATCTCAGAACTGTGTAGGTGGTGGACACAAAAACTAGTACAGGTAGTCCTCAACTTCCGACCACAATTGAGTCAAAATTTCTGTTGCTAAGCGAGACAGTTGCTAAGTGAATTTTGCCCCATTTTACGACCTTCCTTGCCACAGTTATTAAGTGAATCACTGCAGTTGTTAACCTAGTATCACAGTGGCTAAGTGAATCTGGCTTCCACATTTGACTCCGCTTGTCAGAGAGTGATTCCATGACCCAAGGACACAGCAACCGTCATAAATATGAGTCAATTGCCAAGCATCTGAATTTTGATCATGTGGGAATGCTGCAATGGTCATTAAGTGTGAAAAATGGTCACAAGTCACTTTTTCCAGTGCTGTTTGGACTTTGAAGAGACACTGGATAAACTGTTCTAAGTCGAGGACTACCTGTACTGGTTTTCAACGCACATGCTTTTAAAAATGCAGCTTGTTAAATGGGTCGGTGTTGAGTGTCGATATTTGTCTCCTCAAGAGCCAGTCTCCTACAGGGAGGAAGAAAGTAATAGATGGATAAACACAGAAAGTATATGATGGGAAAAGGAGGAAGGTAGAAAGAGGGTAAGAGGAAAGTGGACAGGGAGAGGGGATATATATATATATATATAATGGTGCTCAAATTGAAACAGGCCAGAAGCACCAGCCTGAAGATGGTGAGTGAGACCTCACTGAAACGTCACCAAGAAACTTGCAATCCTACACGGGGAAAAACTATATATGTATGTTATATATGTATATGTATGTATATATGTATGTATATATGTATGTATATGTGTATATATATGTATGTATATGTGTAAGTTATGTATATGTGTATATATATATGTTATATTATTTTGTGCTGGCACATAAATAAATTCAGGGAAGACCAGGATTGATCTATTTCAAGCTTATTAGCTCTCATCAGCAGGCCATATCCCCTTTTACTGGGAATTGAACTCTGGAAGTCTCAC
>JANHFO010003145.1:159756-173823 GCA_032468095.1 Pareas carinatus | reverse complement strand
ACGTGATATTATAATACATTTGCTTGTACGTACAAAGTAGTTGAAATTCAAAATATAGTATCTGCTTTCTTCATATGTGTTAGAAATTCTGTTTTATATAGCCCTACACATCAAAATAAAGTGCACAGTCACCACCGGCCTTCCTGCTAAACTGTTTCATCTTCTAAGGGGAAACAGGAAACAGAAAACCTTACTTGGAACAAAAAGAACATAGAGTGTATACCATAGATCCAAACTTGTAAACACTCCCATCTACTGGTTGAGCACCACTGTAGTTTTTGCATAAAAATACAAGAAAAATGTATTCCAACAATATGCATGCTTCAAGCTGCCATTTTTTTAAAAAAAGTCCAGCTTTGCAAATGGAGTTTTCAAACAGTATAGATAGTCCCTAACTTACAATCATTTGTTAAGTGACTGTTCAAACTTACAACAGCACTGAAAAAAGAATCAGAATCAGAATTTATTTTTGCCAAGTGTGTCAGGACACACAAGGAATTTGTCTTCAGTGAGCATGCTCAATAACTACATACATACATAGCAAGGATACAATCAAGATACATCCATAGAAAGTTTGAATATATAAGCATAATCATGATCATTTGTATATATAGGCATATATAGGCATAATCAATTGTGTATATATGAATAAGATAGAAATTCATAGTCATAAAGTACATATACATTCATCATGTCATATTATAAAGTGCAGACATCTTGTCATAAAAACACATTTCATCCTGTCACAAAGACACCCTCCGCACTAACACTGACCTGTGAGTCAGCTGTTTAGCAAGCTGATGACATGAGGTAAGAAACTGTCCTTGTGTCTGGTTGTTTTGGTTTGCAATGCTCTGTAGCAGCGTCCAGAGGGGAGAAGTTCGAACAGATTATGTCCAGGGTGTGAGAGGTCCATCATTATTTTCCCCGCTCTCTTTTTGTATCGTTCGTTGTACAGATCTAACAGATCTTAAGTGACTTACAACCATTGCAGCATCCTTACAGGTCATGTGGTCCAAATCCAGGCACTTGGCAACGGGCATTTATTTACGAGGGTTGCCATGACAAGAGGTCACGTGATCACCACCTGCAGCCTTCTCAGCCATTTTATGGCAAGCAAAGTCATCAATGATTCACTTAACAAACAGGAAAAATGTTGTAAACTTGGGTATGACTCACTGTACAACCACCTTGCCACAGAAATTTGGATTGTAGTCATCAGTTGAGGGCTGCCTCTACTATAATCTGCAGGGATTGGCAGGTTATCAAATTTATGCCCAGGAAAAACATCAAGCAATTTCTACAATCGAATGGCAGAGCAACACAACAGGCCAGCTAAATCTACTGCAATCTGATTCTGAAGAGGAAAGTTGAACCATTTCTTTTAAAGCTATTTTAAAAAAAAAGTAAAGAGAGAAAAAAAGGAGAAGCCTTTAATTTCTTTTCCCAAGCTTATCAGTTTTATCAGTGCTCTGACTGAGTCGGTTTCCTCCCTGATTCAAAGTGAGATGCAGATTTTATTTTGACTGTGAAAACTGAGAAAAAGTCGCCGTTTCCCACAGGGCAGAATTTGGAGGGAGAGTGAGGATTTGTTTCCTTCCAGCTGCTGGGGTTTTCCTCTGAGGCCACTGGAAAGATGGTCATGGATCATCCACGTCAATTTAAGCTGGTCCTTCTCGCCACCAGACATATTTAAATCACCTTTATGAAGAAGACAAGAAGGCACTCCAGCTAAAAAGAAAAATAACAATGCCTTCTTTCCATATCAAACAAAAGGAAATTAACGTAAATCCCAGGGAATCCCAGATTAATTAATAACTCAAAAGAAGTGGGATTTCTTGGCAGTCTGATGTATTAGACAAGATTTACTAGTAGGTGGATAAGAAAAGTTGAATCTAATGGCATTCACATTTCTTGATACATTTTCCTCAAATGCAGACGATAACCAGCAGTGCTTCAAAAAATGAACAACAGTAATACATTTTGTGTCTGCAGAAGTTGGAGGAAATACATGAAAAATCATGTGTTTTGGGTAATCAATAGCCTTGCAACTTTGCTTGCTACTATTTTTGAGTTATTTTAATCTGATTGTGTTGCCAGCATGCTTGTACATATTCAAGATATCATCTCTTCATGTCTGCTCTTTGAAAAACTTCTCCCTCCCTTTCTCCCTCCATGAATGTTTCCCACATTCTCTAGTCCATTTCTCTAATTTTAACGGAAAACCTGACCTAGCCAGATTTT
Source organism: Pareas carinatus (assembly GCA_032468095.1). Taxonomy (NCBI): domain Eukaryota; kingdom Metazoa; phylum Chordata; class Lepidosauria; order Squamata; family Pareidae; genus Pareas; species Pareas carinatus. Next base: position 171,579 of record JANHFO010003145.1, on the reverse strand, counting down.
GTAACCCTACAGTACATTACACAACACTAATAGAAAAATCTGGACTTGATTTTCCTTGCTTCATATAAATTGTGTGCTGCTCTGTTGTAGCAGGGTCCCATAGATAGCATTTATGATACTAATGCTCTGATATGCCTCACACTAGGTAGTACACAAACCTACAATTCTCTGTGATTAAACTTGACAAATACAGCTACAAAGACTGAATGCAAGTACAAAACTCCCCTCCTTGGAAGATCTGTGCACTGAACGATCCAAAAAGAGAGAGGGAAAAATAATGATGGATCCCTCACACCTTGGACATAATCTGGTCAAACTTCTTCGCTCTGGACGACGCTACAGGGCATTGCAAACCAAAACAACTAGAGATAAGGACAGTTTCTTCCCTCATGTCACCAACCAACTAAACAGCTGGTTTACAGGACAGTGTTAGTGAGGAGGGTATCTTTGAGATAGGATGAAATGGTTTTTGTGACATGATGTCCACACTTTATAACATGACATGTTGAATGTTATGTACTTTAAGACTATGAACGTATCTTATGCTTATATACACAGTTGATTATGCCTATATATGCCTATATATACAAATGATCGTGATTATGCATATATATTCAAACTGTCTATGAATGTATCTTGATTGTATTCTTGTTGTAAGGTATTGAGCATGCTCACTGAAGACAAATTCCTTGTGTGTCCTGATACACTTGACAAAAATAAATTGATTCTGATTCCTTGACGTAGGACCACAGTTGAGCCTAAAATTTCCGTTGCTAAGCAAGACATTTGTTAAGCCCCATTTTATGACCTTTCTTTCCACAGTTGTTAAATGAATCATTGCAGCTGTTCAGTGGGCAGCGTGGGTTGTTAAATGAACCTGTCTTCCCCATTGACTTTGCTTGTCGGAAGTAAAAAGGGGATCACATGACCAAGGGGACACTGCGACCATCATAAATATGAGTCCGTGGCCAAGCATTTTGAATTTTGACCACATGACCACGGGGATGCTGCAATGGCCGTCAGTGTGAAAAACAGTCCTAAGTCTCTCTTTCCAATGCCATTATAACTTCGAATGGTCACTAAGCGAACTGGCGTAAGTTGAGGACTACCTGCATATTTCAATACAAATAAAATACGGCTTAATCATATATCCTAGATCTTTCAAAGTGCTGCTCTATAATTTCTAACTATTTCTTCTGCTGACTGGTCTGCTGTAGGAATCCAGGCCAATTTCTCACACTGTGGAGGAATTTAGCTTTGGCCTTGAGGAAGAGGTGGGAGAGATGAAATAGTTGCTCAGTCCTGGGAAAATATAAAGTGTGAGAAAGAGTCTCAGACTAGGCCCTGCTAAACCTTTTTCCTTTAAAAAGAGGCACTATAATATTCAGGGTATCCCTGTGGTAGTGTTTCTCAACCTTAGCAATGTTAAGACATGTGCACTTCGGAATTCTGTGTGTGGAGGTCCACACATCTTTAAAGTTGCTTAGATTGAAAAGCACTGCCCCGTGGTGCCTATCGCTCCATCTGGTCTTCCTCAAAACCCATGTAAAAAAATTATTTACTAATAAAGTTTTCAAAAAAATACAAACGATGACCTTATTTTAGTATGTCTGTAATTACTGGACAAATTGCCCATTTAACAATGTTGGTCTCCCGTTTAAAGAGAAAGTCTATTTGATGGCAATTCACCTGCTTGTCCGCTGCTTACCCAGAGGACAGAGCTCCAAACTTCAGTTTTGTATCTTCTTAATTTATTTCTGGACATTTTTTGAGAGGCCTAATTGATGTTGTCTTCCCTGGAGCGTCCCATCTTTTCTTAGCACTTCTTCCATCTGGAAAAGATTCCTTCAAAATGCAGCTTTGAATGTTCAATGGGTTTTGATTTATCAGTCAAATACATAGTTTCAGCACTACCTAGAGCCTCCATTACACTTCCTGGAACTCTTACAAGAGGAGCTGAAACACGTACAGGGAACTCTCATTAATCCAGCAATGAGTAAACATCAAGCTTGTAGTATCATTGTTTTTTAGAAGCACCCCGAGGTGCATTAACCAAAACCAGGATGAGACTAGATGCAAACGGATGGCTGGGAGAGAGAACTAAATCCCTATTGCACAACTGGGTCATTACGTGCAGTGATCTCCAGAGGACTTATCCAAGATCCAAGATCTTAATTGATGGTTGGAGCCATCTTCTTCCAGTATAGGCAAATTCTTGTTTGAATTGAACCTGAAGTCTAATAACATCACATACTCACGTATGTAGTTTTGTTGGTAACTATTCCAACACGGGGTGCCATTGCCTTTTCCAACAGTGGATTATCATTCCCTTTTCTGGAACGTCTAGCTTAGTTTTCTTAACCTCAGCAAGTTTAAGATGTGTGGGCTTTAATTTGTAGAGTTCCACAGGCAGCATGGCTGGCTGGGGAATTCTGGGAAATGAAGTCCATACATCTTATAAACTTACTGAGGTGTAGAAACATTGGTCTCATTTATTCTCCTGGGATTGCCTAGTGGCTTCATAAGCAGATGGCATACAGGTGCAATTCTGCTTAGTTTTTCAAGATCAACAAGGTTGACCAAATAATAGCATCTAATTGGGCAATTGTCTTCACACTGCTTAAGAGGCATTTGAGACATTTGCTGATTTATTACAATCATATCTATCCTATAGTCCAGTGATGGCGAACCTTCTTGAGACCGGGTGCCCAAACTGCAACCCCAAAACCACTTTTTATTGCAAAGTGCTAACATGGCAACACATGCCTCCCCCCTGTGGCCATCGTTGATCCCCCCATACGCTCCCGCCTCGGCAGTGGCCTACACGAAGTTGCCGTGGGCCTTCCGCTGGTCTACCCCAGCTTCTACAGCTCACTGTGAGATATGATCCCCTCCTACCTAGCTCCTCGCCTCTCTCACCTTCACTACAGACTCCGCACCACATTTGAGTCACCCCGCCTTACCCCAGACAGGGGAGGGAGGAAGTGCTCCCATTGAGCTGCTGGGCAGAGGGGCGAGTGATGTCAGAAATATCCTCAAGTGCGTGTGGAGAAGGGCAGGGAAGCTGTGTCCCTCTGACTGTCTAGTAAAGAAATCTGTGCTGGGGCGACGGCATGCGTGCCCACAGAGAGGCCTCTGAGAGCCGCCTCTGGCACCCGTGCCATAGGTTCGCCATCACTGCTATAGTCAGTTCTTCTCTGTTCTTAATTTAGCTGAGTTGTCTTGTCAGGACTATGTTTATGATATCTAACCAGTTTATCAGATTATCAAATTCAAGGCACTTCTCACTGCTCCTGGTTCTACTCCCCCAGCTTTCAAAAGCAGTCAGAAGCCAAACAGCTGCTGACCTTCAAAATCTTGAGAGCATCATGACCCAAGCTGATCAATCGGAGCAGAAAGGAACCGTATTTGACCCATCTCCTCATTCACATTTTTATTCTATGGTGGGTGCACTTCAACCGATTGCTCCTTCAAATGACTGTAAAACCAATCCATCTCAAGCAAAGGTTCGGATGACTGTTTTTATCTCTTTGAGAAAAGCAGAAGTATACTCTTCATCTGATAGACACCTAAGACTTCTGTAGGAGGGTTGGGGAAACGTTTAAAAAAATAATTGAAAGTAACCAAAACCATTTGTTTAAATAATGTCTTCCCCATGGCCCAGAAGAACAATAAAACTTAGATTAATTGATAGCTTTTATACCTCCTACTGAAAATTAAAGTAAGACTTTTCTGCACCAATAATTTAGACTGCTTTTGAAATCCTTGGGCGTCTAGCTACTATCCAAATAGGCACATCTATAGGACATACTTCCACTCCCCGTGACTTGAATATGAGAATTGTTTACTTAAACTGTGAAGTGAACTAGCTAGTGTAAGATAGGATTCCCCCACCCACCCGTTTCCTTTGACTCTCCTGTTTCAGCTTTAATCCCACCCCATCCCCTCATTGTGATTAAAGTTACAGAAGCCTTATACTTAATCCTGAGTTAAGAATTCCCGAATCCATTCTCACCCATGAGAATAACACTTGAAGTGAGCAATGAAGATCACATCATCAACGCGCAAGTCAAAAGCAGATGCTGGGCAGAGCTAATGCAGATGACTGATCAGCAAATAATCTGATCTGTGCCTCTACCTTTTACACTAATAGGATCCATTATACTTTTCTTGGTATTGAAAAGGCTTTGTCTTTTTTTTCCATGCTAGGAAGCTCAGTACACTCATTTAATATAGTACTCCCAGATCAAGCAATAGAAAAGCTGACAGCCCTAGGAGGTGGAAAATCTTGAAGCATTCAGATACCATCTTTCTCTTGCAAAATAAATCTGGAATCCAAGACAAGGTTTTTTTAAAAAAGTTCATGGAGTATCTGTGTGTGCCAAAACATCCTAAAATGAAATGCTATAAAATATTTTACATCTCAATAAACAAAAGAACATGGACATCAAATCAAATCAAATCTGAGGGATTCAGGGAGTGCAAAATTGTTAAAAGCTGGAACTGGAATGAAACAGCACATATTAATTGTATTATACAACATTATCCAAAAGTCATTTCGGCCAAGGAATAAAACATTTTTTTATTTTGTCTAAAACAAAGAAACAAGGGAGCCGGCCTTGGTACGGAATTCTATACTTATTAATGGTGCTGCCAAGAACAGGCCCTCTCCTTAGGACTCAGTGACCTAGCATCACTGTCTCTGTTTTCATGAATATTGCCATCTAGTGGTTCTCCAGGGTTTTGCAGTCCTGACCTGGCAACTTTACATTTCATATTTAGAGAAGATGGTATGACTACAATATATTTACGATTGATTGATTCTGTGACATAAAATCATGTTTTTACTTCTAGTTTTATTTACATTTACCTTTACTTCTATGTGTGAACACATAGGTAGATTTTCTTCATCATGATCTGTCCCTAACCTGGTTTTTCAGGTCTCCTAACGATGCACCTTTGCCACTGTAACTGAGCCAGTTCAGCTTGCTGCCAGCTACCCTCTTCTCTTTTGATTTTCTGCATTAGAAACTTCCCCGAAGAACAGCGTATTCATACCATGTATTTGTATACAGCTCTAACAATGTGCCCTGTGCTTTGGCTGTGATTTTACCTCAGTTTCCACTCTGCAGGAGTCAGCAGGTGGAAGCCCTGGATGGAGGGGTCTTTGGTGTGCCAACTGAGGCCTTATCTGATAAACCAGTGGTCTCCAAACTTTTGGGCACCAGGGACTGGTTCCGTGGAGAAAGGTTTTTCCATGGACCGGAACGAGCGTGGTTTTGCAAGCTACTCTGTTTCTCCGAAAGTAAGACATCCTACGAAAATAAGACCTATTTACAGTTTTGCCTCTCACTGAAATATAAGGCATCCCCCGAAAATAAGACCTCCCTGATAGTAAGGCCTCGGATTCTGATTCTGGGTGGCCTCGGTGGAAAAATAAGACATCCCCTGAAAATAAGACCTAGCGCATCTTTGGGTGCAAAAATTAATATAAGACAGTGTCTTATTTTCGGGGAAACACGGTACCATGCCTTCAATGAATGGATTTTGGCTTGTTGGTGCGGCCTGCTTGCTGGGATCCCGGGGAGTTGACGACCCCTGTGGGGGTTGACGACCCCTGTGATAAAGGCCAGCTTGGCTCCGGTTTGTCCAGTAGTCCTTGACTTAGAATGATTCATTTAGCAACCATTCAACGTTACAACAGCGCTGAAAAAAGGGACTTGCAACCAATCTTCACACATACAACTGTCTCGCCATCCCCACAATCACATGATCAGAATTTGGACGACTGGCAACCGGCATGTATTTGCCTGGCAACTGGCTAGGAGGCCAAGGGGGCATCCAAAACTTGGACTATACACCCAGAGCTCAAGCCACTCCGCAGGAACATCAACAGCTCAGCCTGCATTCATGGGAGTGCCCGAAGTTTGTCCCACCCCATGGGAGCGCCCGAACATCCAAAACTCGTCCCGCTCCATGGGAGCACCTGAAGCTCACTCCACCCCGCGGGACCGCCCAAACGCCTCAAACTCAGCCCACTCCTTGGGAGTGCTTAAAACTCCCCCGCCCCGCAGGAGCGTCCGAAGCTCATCCCTCCCCATGGGAGTGCCCGAAGCTTGCCTTGCGGGAGCGCCCAAATCTCAGCCTGCTCCACAGGAGCGTTCAGAGCTCAGACTGCGCGCCTGAAGTGCCCAGAGCTCAGCCCGCTCTGCAGGAGCGTTCGAAGCTCAGCCCTGAGTTAGGGCCGACAAGCGAGCGAGCGATGAGGGGGAAGTGGAATGCGAGAACGTATATTTTTATTTGTGTGTGTGCGTGTCTGTGTGTCTCTCATTCTGTGCATGTGTATGTGTGCTATTCCGAATAATGCTATTTAGTGGGTGTGGAGCCAGGGGGGACTGAGGATGAGTTTATAGCACCAAGGGGGTGGTGGACTGAAGAAGTTTGGAAACCACTGTTCTACAGGGAAGGTGTGATAAAATATATTAAATAAACCTGGGTTTTCCTTTTCCCCTGCCCCCCCCAATTGGCCAGTGATTTACTTGCCTACTTCTTTTATAGGTAGTCACTGACTTACATTCATTCACTTAGCAACCACTCGAAGTTACAACCACACTGAAAAAGTAAGCTATGACCCGCCCTTGCGCTTAGGACTACGGCAGTCACGTGATCAAAGTCAACGGGGAAATCAAAATTCACTTTAATGATCACGTGAGTCAGTAACAGTTGCAGTGATTCACTGAACACAGAGTCACTGTATTAATGAGATGGGTGGCATGGAAAGTGAATGAATGAATGAATGAATGAATGAATGAATGAATGAATGAATGAATGAATGAATGAATGAATGAAAAATACAGTAGCCAAGAATGTTATAAAATTAAGTACGACTCACTTAACAATGATCCTGGAAATATCTGGTCATAATTGTAGTTGTAAATCAGGGACTCCCTGGACAGATAGTCTTTGACTTACGACCACAATTGAGTTCAAAATTTATGTTGTTAAGTGAGAAATTTATTAGTTGAGTTTTGCCCCCTATTGGACAACTTTTCTTGCCACATTTGTTAAATGAATCACTGCAGTTATTCAATTAGTGACACTGTTGTTAAGTGAATCTGTCTTCCCCATGGACTTTGCTTGCCGGAAGGTCGCAAAAGGGGACACTGCAACCATCCTAAATGCAAACCAGTCGTCAAGCATCTGAGTGCAAATCACGGTCATAATTGTCTTGAAAAAATGGTCATGTCCCTTTTTTCAGTGCTGTTTTAACTTCGAACGGTCACTAAATGGAATAGTGTTAGTTGAGGACTACCTGTAGTGACTTTAGAGAGCAGACCTGGCATCTAACAGCTAAGAAGATGGGAAGGGGCTGGAAATCAGACAGATGGCTGAGCCGTTTGCACACCGTTTTGCACTTCATACAAAAGGACAATGGCAGATTTGCAGCAGGCATCCCGTGAATGAAGCGATGGGGGGCTTCTTCCTCAGTATATGCACAGCAGCCCAGGAGCAGCTAGGAACAGCCCAGCAAACCAGCTCTAGTGGATTGGGAGATTGCTGCCGATGTTTAATTATCTCACGTCCAAAAGAGCGCCTTTCTAACTTCTGCAGCTGGAGCGTGATGCTTGGAGCCATTCCTGTGGCCGCATATGCAGGAAACGCGACGTGCCAATCAATGGTTTAGCCATGTGATCATCCTTGGGGGGGGAGGAGGGAGCGGTGGATGAATTCTGGGAGTTGCTGCCCCTGCACTCATGTGAGCAAACCCTACGGATGAGTCACTCCCGCAAATGCTTTTGATGTGGAAGCAGCCACAAGGATTAATTCGAAGAAATCGGCCCTTGGTTGCAAATTGCTGTGTCGAAGCAGGCTCCAAGGGTGCACCAGATGACAGGTCTGTGGGCTCAAAGCTGGGAAAAGAAATGAACAAACAAGAACATGGGAAAAGCCCCAGGAAGATTCTGCTCTCTCTCCCAGGCCTCCCCAACTGTCCTGAACCAGGATACGGTACTTCTGCAGCCAGCATAGGAAAGGACAGTAGTTTGCCTGAACAGGCCTGTTTCCCCAGTACAGAAAACCCATCCAGCTTGTCTGGAGGCAGGCCCTAAGAGTCACAAAAGTGGATCGCATGACCTTGGGACACAGCAACGGTCATAAATAGGAGCCAGTTGCCAAGCATCTGAATTATGAACACATGATCACGGGGGTGCTGGAAAGGTCATCAGTGTGGGAAATGGTCATGAGTCACTTTTTTCAGTGCTTTTGCAACTTCGGACAGTCACTAAATGAAGTGTTGTAAGTTGAGAACTACCAGTACCACTGGATACAACCAGAGAGCTCAGAAACATCAGGCAGGAGATCCACGGTAAGCCCCTTAGAGTAGCCCCACAGTGAGATTGGGGACAAAAATATTTAACAAATAAATAAATTGCTCTCTTGTTTATGATGGAAGAATTGCTATACTCTATACCAGGGATGGCCAACCTTTTAGAGACCGAGGGCCCAAACTGCAACCCAAAAACCACTTTTTATCACAAAGTACTAAAACGGTAGCACATACCCCCCACCCCGTGGCCATCAGTGACCCCCCCTGGCTTTCTAGTAAAGAAATCTGTGCTGGGGCGACGGCATGTGTGCCCACAGAGAGGCCTCTGAGTGCCACCTCTGGCACCCGCGTCATAAGTTCGACACCACTGCTCTATACTAATTGCAAACTTTTACAAAGTGCTAACACAGGTAATCCTCCACTTAAAAGTTATGATGGACTCACTGAAAGCTACTCATGACCAGTTTCGAAGTTATAGCATCACGGGAGTGCATTTTGGGCACTTGGCATCAGTCTGCATTTACAGCCATTTGCTGCACCCTGTAATCATCTGATTGTAAAATACAACATCCCCCCCCCAAAAACCCACTGATGTTTACTTCTAGTTCCTGGGGAGGGGGTGAAACCATAGAGGACAAAGGGTTTGCTTAATAACCAGACCATTCACTTTAGGACTGACCGTTTGCTTTGCAACCACTACAAAAAAGGTCCTAAACTCGAGTCCAGTCATGTGATGACCAATTTTACAACCACCATGACAGAATCAATTACAATCATACAATGAGGACTCCCTGTAAGACCTCATAATGGAGATAGGAGTCATCCTAATCTCTCTCTCTCTCTCTCTCTCTCTCTCTCTCTCTCTCTCTCTCTCTCTCTCTCTCTCTCTCAACTAATATAAAATAAGAAGCAGAAATCAAAGAGAAATATAAGATGCAAGAAAAGGGAATAAACTAAGAGAAAAGAAAGAAAGAAGATGCAGAGAAGTAGCTTCAACTCATCTTTGCAGCAGTTTTAACTGCAATTGCAAATTTACCTCTTTGCCGAGTGTGTCTGAACACACAAGGAACTTGTATCCGGTGTACATGCTCAATATTTACAAACAGGCTACAATTGACAAACTGTGATTACAATCATAAGATACATTCATTATCATAAAGTACAATCATCATGTTACAAAACATTTCATCATGTCATATATCAAAACATTTGTGACAAAACATGTCTTACTCTATGGCTATAGCGTCACTCTCTTCTTTCTATAACCAATCCTGTCTAATCATCAACATGATAAATCCTATATCCATTTTTTTCTGTTCTATGCGAAATGTTTACGAGGGATTTCCATTCAACAATAAATGTAGATATGTTTTCTTTCCTTTGTTCAAAGAAATCAATTTAACACTCTCAACAAATTCTACCATTTTCACCAACCATTCTTTCATTTGGCAGGTATTGTTGAATTTTTCCATTTTAGTGCCTGCAATAACCTTGTTGCCGTTGTCATATGCAAAAAACAAAATTCCATGACTTTTTTTTTCAATCGTTTATCCAACAATCCCAAAAGAAAAGCCTCTGTTCTCGATTGTACATTAATCTTCAAAATCCTTTGAATCTAAAATTTTCCAGTCTTTTTGCATGTTTACCAAACATGATAAAATGTCCCTTCTTGTTCACATGTTCAACGTAAATTTGAAGTGCCTGATACATTCTAGACAATTTCTCTGGTGACATATAGCAATGACGAGACATTTTTGTTGATGACTGCAGAGAATACCAATAGGATGTTAGGATGTGCATCATCAATTATCGAAGAGCCTTTGATCCTGTCGATGATGTCAAGCTGTGGAATGTGGTTAGAAAAATAGGAGTCCCAGAACATCTTCTCCTCACAAGAAGCTTATATACAGGTCAGGAAGCCACAATCTAGACAGAACATAGCGAAACAGAGTGGGTCCAGGCTGGGCAAAGGAGTGTGATATGACTGCATGCTCTCTCCTTATCTATAAAACCTATATGCTGAATATATATATATATATATTTATCATTTAGACTTATATACCGCTTAACTGTGCTTTACAGCACTCTCTAAGTGGTTTACACAGTCAGCCTATTGCCTCCCCAACAATCTGGGTCCTCATTTTACCGACCTCGGAAGGATGGAAAGCTGAGTCAACCTTGAACCAGTGAGAATCAAACTGCTGAACTTTTGATGACTATTGGCAGATGGCAGTCAGCAGAAATAGCCTGCAGTGCTGCTTTTAACTACTGCACCATCCTGGCTCTATATATATTAAAGAAAGCTGGATTGGATAGGCATGGTTTGCAGGAAGAAACATCAAAATGTCTGCACTATTCCGAGGACACAGCTTTGACATCAGAAAACGCAAAGGATCTGCAAACTCTATTCCTAAAAGTCAAAAGGCCCCATGGAAAAAAAGGAAACTAAAATTCAATTGTCAAGAAGACCAAACTAATGACAATAGGTAGAACAGCTAAACCTTAGAATTGGCAATGAAGACATTGAAGTTGTTTGTGGCTCCTGCCTTTTAAGATTTATGATCCACATCAAAGGAACAAGCGGTCAAGAAATACGCGGCAGACTAGCACTTGGTAGAGCAGCAGTGAAGGCCTGGGAAAAGGTATTCAAATGCCACAATGTGTCTATACCTACAAAAGATCAGAATCATGCAAGCCGTGGTATTCCCTGTGATAGTGCACTGAAGCAAAAGCTGGAATTTAAAAAAGCAAGATAGGAAGAGTATTGATGCTTCTGAACTTTGCTGTTGGAGAAGACACCTGAGAATGACAGCCAAGTAAACAAATCGGTGGATCATTGAACATATCAACCCAGTGTCCTCACTTCAGACACAAATGTCCAGAGTCAAATTTTCTTACTTCAGACACATTATGGGAAAACCCAGCCCTCTGGAAAAGGCTGTAATGCTTAGAAAGGTAGAAAGAAAGAGGAGAGGATGACCAGCACAAGGTAGGTGGTGTCACTTAGAATGGCAATGAGTGCACCATTGGTAAGCATGAAAGAACAAGTTAGGGATTGAGAAAATCTATCTCTACGGAATAAAAAATGATTTCATGATACCTTATCAGTCAGTCAATCAATCAATCAATCAATCAATCAAAAGTGTGTTAAAGAAACTATTTCATCTAAGACTTCATTCCCCATAAGAACCCGTGAGATACTTCCCACAATGGAAACCCCTAAAGCAATGAATAAAGATAATTCCCCCCTCTTGGTTGCCCTGTAGCAATGGTACCCTACCTTCTCTAAACCGTGGTGGCTCCATTAGGTCAACATTCTCAACCCATGTTAACAGAATAACAGAGTTGGAAGGGACTTTGGAGATCTTTGAGTCCAATTTCTTGCTTCCAAAATCTCAAGCCACCATGATTCTTGGCCCACTGAAATTCCAAACCTTTGAAAGACTGGGAAAATTGATATCAAGGGCTATGACAGGCTCATCCTCTGTGAAGGTATT
>JANHFO010003145.1:86406-105764 GCA_032468095.1 Pareas carinatus | reverse complement strand
CATCACATTAAGAATTTACTGAACAGTGAAGTAGTTACTAAATTTTACTGAGTTTACTAAATTACTAGTTACTAAGGCTCTTGATAAAAAAAACTATCAGACTTTGAAAACCTGGTATCATTGGATTATGTTCAACAATTTTGTTGAATTAACATTAACTAAAAAGATTTTTAAATTGGATTTTGAGTAAATGTGGAATTAATTGTTGCAGTTTTGAATTTTACTGTTACTATCTTCCTTAGTGGGTCGTGCAAACCGCTATTCCGAATATTGATATTTATAGAGGGCGGGGGGCTCTGAGGATGGGTTTGTAGCTCTTTCATGAGAAAGTGGCATCACCCAAACTTGTCTTTTCTAGACTTAAAAGCTCAATGAGTCACTCCCTGTTGGAATGGATGGGTGATCACCAGGGAACTCCAAAGGGCTGGAATAGACTGGGAAACTGAAAAACATTTCAGAATAAAGCAGTGATAAACCACTCTATGTTGTGTATCAAAAGGACTGCGTGGCTGGGTCCATATGGTCCTTCAAATCTACCTTTAAGCCGTGGTTGAACTATGACGGTGAAATTCAGGTTCCAACACTCAACCATGGAAGTTGACTGTGAAACTTTAGGACAGTCACTTTTTCTCAGCTGATCTTACTTCACAGGGTGGCTTTTGTGAGGATAAAACTAGAAGAGGGACTGATGTGAAGAATGTCTTGAGTTCTTGGATAAATAGGAGGGTTTAAATATAGTCATTCAATGAATGTATGGTCTGCGTGAAATCCATCACCTCAGGCTTTATTGCCAGCATATTTTCCACCCCTGATATTTACAATGGCAGACCAGTTTTTCATATTGTGAAAAAAAAAATGGAAAATAGCAAAAACTTGTTCATTAGGCACATCACACTTGTTCTGATGTCTCCTGGGCATCCAATTCCTCTGTGCCATCCATGGCAATCACCACTTTCCTGTCCTATTTGTCAGCTTCCCAGAACCCTTGGCAGGTCACTGCGGGAGACAGAGAGGGCTAGACTGCATAAAACATTGGCTTGATCCAGCCATGAAATTATGTATCTTGGAAAGCAGCCTGATTCTGAAGCATTTCCTTTCAACATGAAAATAAGCATTTGATTTAGAGGCTGTAGATGTTTTACACGGTGAAAGCATGAGGAGAACACAGAATTTCTCTCTAAGCCATCAGCATCACTCCTTCCACTCCATCACTCACACAGTGCAGTCAAGAATCGCAGCTTTTAAGAAAAACCTGAAGAAAGGGAGTCTTACACTCATTCAGCCTACTCAGCTTAGAAAATCAAAATAAAGATAATTTCCCTCAAGATAAGGCATCTTGAGTATCTTGGAGGAAAGGTGATATCTAAACAGGAAAATAAAGATAGGAAAAATGGTGAACTTTTAACAGTGGTGATATAAGTTCCATATTTATGGTTTTTCTCTGCTCTATTGCTTTTTGTAATGCTCTAGGGGAGTGGATAAAGATGCTGAGCTTGTCGATAAGGTTGGCAGTTTGACAGTTTGAATCCCTAGCACTGCGTAATGGACTGAGCTCCCATTACTCGCCCTGTTATGTCCAGAGGGAGGGCACTTCCCAGGCGCAGGAATGCCCAGTGCCCTGATTGGCAGGTTGCCATCCACCCCGGGTATATAGGGGGCAGCCGACCAGTCGGGTGCCTTTCTTGTGAGTGTTCACCATACCTAATAAAGATATCAACCGCAGTCTGTCTCTGCTTCGTTCCTCCAGACCCTTGAACTTAACACGCCCCAACTTCTGCCAACCTAGCAGTTCAAAAGCATGTAAAAATGCAAGTAGAAAAATAGAGACCACTTCGGTGGGGAGGTAATAGCACTCTGTGCACCTTAAGCATCTAGTCATGCTGGCTACATGGCCACGGGGACGTCTTCAGACAGCGCTGGCTTTTTGGCTTAGAAACGGAGATGAGCACCGCCCCTACAACTAGCACACATGTGCGAGGGAAACCTTTACCTTTATAAATGCCAGCTATAGCAAACCTAAACAGCATATTAAAAAGAGATATCACCTTGCCAAGTAAGGTCTGTATAATTAAACCCATGGTTTTCCCAGTAGCAATGAAAAGTTGTGAGAACTGAACCGTAAGAAAGGCTGAGCACCGAAGAATTGATGCTTTCAAATTGTAGTATTGGAGAGAACTCTCAGAGAGTCCCTTGGACTGCAAGGAGATCAAATCAGACAATCCTAAAGGAAACCAACCTGACTGTTCTTTTGAAGGTCAGACACTGAAGCTGAAGTTCAAATACTTTGACCACCAAATGAGAAGAGAGGACTCATTGGAAAAGACTCTGATGCTGGGAAAGATTGAAGGCAAAAAGATAAGGAGACAGCAGAGGATGGTTTGTTTAGATAGTGTCATTGATTCAATGGACATGATTTTGGGCAAACTCCAGGAGACAGTGGAGAACATGGGGGCCTAGCATGCTATGGTCCATGGGGTTACAAAGAGTCCAACAAGACTTAGCAACTGAAGAACAATATGAATGCCAAGTCATAGTCTCTTTTCTTAGATTATTTCTTTTGCTGTATGCTATTTATCTCTTTAATGAATTTACAGCTCACTGCCTTCCCTCCTGCCTCCAGCTGCTCCGATAGTGACCAGACCTCAGGCCTGTTTATTTTCAGTAAAGTGTGTCCTTGCTTCATCCCATATCATTACCGTCTCTCTTGCTACTTACACCTCTACCACATTCTCAGTTTGATTACAGTCAATGTACGCTATCCTGAAGCTAAAGCCTACTGATCAGAATGGGAAGTTCTTCAAAGTTACCTGAATATGATCTACAGAAGTGGTATTTGGCCCTCCACAACTGTCCAGATAGAAACTTACTGAAGAAAGTGGAGGAAATGGGAGAGGACAATGGAATGAATCATGGGTGAAGTCCCAAAGTGCCAGGACATCTACAATAGCTTTGTTTGCTAGCTTCACCTATGGCCTGCCTTTCCCAATAAGAAAGTGGTAAATATATGAGTGTATATTGTATGATTGCCTTATTTTCACTATAACGCTCATCTTTTTTGTTTTTGTTTCTAGCATTTTCCCACAAATGCAGAGTCCGCTTTTTCCTGATCAATCGAGTTTTAATCATTGGCTGGTTGGGACAGGAATTGACCAACTGGCTTGTTGCCCTAGCCCGATGTCATTCAGAAAAGCCCATCATTTGGACAACTTGATAAGTTGCAAGACTTTGATGCCAGTCACCCATCACTGCTTGCCAACGGCTGTCTCACCTCGCTGAAAAAGAGCAATTCAAGGAGTTTTTCCATCAGTGAATAGCAGGGGGAAACAAAGCCAGCCAGAGAAATCTACCTAAGTTGTCCCATAGTGAAACTCTACTTTCAAGATTTATTTATTCATTTATCAAAATATAATGCCACCCATCGCCCCTACAAGGTGACTCTGGATGGCTTACAAGTCATAAAACAAGTAAGTAAGGAATAATTAAAATATCAAAACATTAAAAACTACCCAGATTAAAATATTATTAGAAATTGTATTAAAAGGGTTACTCCCAAGCCTCATAACTGAGCCATTGGCGCAACGCAGCCTATTTTTTTTCCCCTGCCAACTCAAGAGTTACAACAATGCAGCCATGGGGAAGAACCCACAAATGGGATATTTTCAGACAGAGAAGCAAAATAGCCAATATGACTTATTTAATAACAAGACAATTTATTGGAATGACACATCAGAATAATTAGAATTGCAAGCTCCTTCTAGTTATTTTGCTCTTCCTAATGCATTCCTGAATCATTCTTGTGAAGACGGCCGATCAACCACTTATAGAATGCTGCAGTGACTCATCCTCTACTTTAAACAAAGCATTTGATGTACTCCTTTGATTAGAGATACATTAACTGGGGCTTTGATAACTTACTGAAATATAGGAAGGATTATATTCAAGTTACTCAACAAAAAACCCAGCACTCCTTCTGCAAGTTAAAAGATTCGTAAACAATGTTGCTTCGGTAATACAACAAAGCCAAAATCATATGGGCTGCCGTAATCAATCAATTCCTCAATTTACTGATTAATGGTGGCAACTCAGCAAATAACCTATAGTGAATTCTTCTCCTCTGTGACCTACCCAGCACCACATGGCCATCAGTCTAGATATGGGCATCCTTGCTGATGTCTCTCTGGGTGCAAAAGTGCACACAGGAAATGCCACCCATCTTTCCTGCCCTGTCTGGGAATGTGGTTAGAACATAGCAATGTTCAGCTTCATAGAGGGTGTATTGAAATGGACATGGCTACTGACACCCAAAGTTCTCCTTTTTCCACATTTTGAAAAGAAAGACCATGACTTGCTAAGAAAAAAAAGTTTGGACTTCAGTTATCAATCATGCCAGGACTACTTTGAACCATTTCATAGAGGTGGAAAAAGATCTACTCCCTTTTCAACACTTACTTAATGCTCTTTGCCCTGCCTTTCTCTGAGCAGACATGAGCTCATGCTGATTTTTGCAGTGACTTATGTTAGTTAGTAAGTTCCAGTTCTCACTTTCAAGTCTGCTTTCACATTTGTCATCAGTTATATGGCTGTTTTCAGTATGTGCATTTTAAAAGTTAACTTTTATTTGAACGTTACTTTTCCAAGAGGTGTTAACTCAGCACCAGAACTACAAAGTGCTATCTCAATATGGATTGAGGAAAATGGTATCAAGACAAAAAGACCTATTGCCGTGCTAGAGAGGTAGGGGATTACACAACTGTTGAACAGCTATTTCAACTTGAAGAGATTGGGAAAAGAGAGGCATTTAATAGATCACAGGTAGTCCTCAATGTATGATCAGAATTGGGGCCGGAACATCTTTCAGATGGTTGTTAAGTGCTTGCATGCATGATTTTATGAACATTTTTTCCACTAAATAGATCTCCACGGTTGTTATGTGAATTACTTAGTCATTAAGTAGATTCAGCTTTCCCAGATTTTGCTTGTGAGAAATTGGCTGTAAAGATTCCAAATCACAGTCACCTGACCCTTGGCACCATAACTGTCATAATGGCCTCCCATGTTGGCTATCTTGAGCTCTTTAAATAAGGGTGCTAACTCAGTTTGCACAGGTAGATATTTTTCCATCACCTCTGCTCTAATAGGATTCAATTCAACTTGGTTATTTGAGATGAATGGCACATAAATTTAATTGATAAATAAATAAACCTTCTATTTGTTTACTGCATATTGACTGGGAGGAGATGGAATTTCATCCTTTGCTTCTGATTAGTAACGTAACTTAAAGGAAATCTGAGATGTCTATTTAGCTATTCCAGTTTTTGTCTTCCAACAGCCTTCTTCTATACATTTATCTATTCCTTTTGTCCTGCAACCCTGGCAGTTATGTTAGATTAAGAGACAGTAGCTTGTCCAGAATTGTCCCATCAAAATTCTTATTACACAAGGAATGACTTATATATATTTGTCCAAAAGAAATAAATTATGGGCTCCAATATATATTATCCATACATTATTCATATGTGACATATGATAGGAGTTCCCTTATTTCAGATCAATTGATCGGTCTGCTTCACAATTGTCTCTCTCATTGTTTGGATGTGGGACTGTCCAATTCTACCTGGAATCTTTTCATCTCTACCTGAACACGATTCTTTGGTTTTGCAAAATAGGTGTCCTACCTGAAGTATTTTGTAAAGATTTCAATGAAAGTGTGGTTGACAACCAAACCACAATAATTTATCCTATTTTTAAATGGGTCTTTCCCAGTTTGCTTGTGCTTTAATCTTGTATATTATTCATACAGCTGCTTACCAGTAGTTTAAAGCTATAGGTCAATAACCTGTAAGGTTTTTTTAAAAAAATAACCTCTTGCAATGCAATTAAAAAAAGAAATGGAAAGCTGTCACATAGATATCAGATTTAACTTACTGGCTCACAGTATTTGGAAAATGTGATATCTGCCTTAACTAAACAGAAGTACATACTGAGTTAATGAAGTTCTCTGTCTAGATTGACATGCAAAGCAATAAACCTTGACAACAAGGATGCTTTTGTCAAATTTCAAAGGCTGGGTTCTAACATCTGTTATCAGGCTCCTGTCAGCTGATGAATTCCAGCACACTCACCAGAGAAGCTTGCTCCATGTGGCACTGGTCCTCCACTGATAGTTGTCTCTCTTCTTTTCCAGAAATGATCTCAGTTACTTGGGTTCCTTTGGGACTCTTGGTGAGATATATTCCATACGTTTCCCAGCTCCTCAGTCCCCTTAATAAACCTATACCAGCTCTGAGGTTGGCATAAATTAATTCCCTCCCCTGGGCTGCTGAACATTATGAACAGTTGATAAAGTTTCTTCTTTACTCATGCTAGTCAACAGGGCAATGGATGAGGCCATTCATCCATCTTTGGATCTCCCAAGCATAACAAATAAGGTTGCTTTGTCCAACAGTGCACAAAGACTTGAAAACCAAAGCCCTGAATGCTAATAGAAGAGTGAGGAGGTTTTTTGTGCCTTCAAGTCAGGGCTGACTCCTGGAGACTGCCTGGACCATACCTGCATTTTAAACAGAATAACAGAGTTGGAAGGGACCTTGGAGGTCTTCTAATCCAACCCCCTGCTCAAGCTGGAGACCCTATACCATTTCATACAAGGGGCTGTCTAATCTCTTCTTAAAAACCTTAAGCAATGAAGTCCCTACAACTTCTGAAGGCAAAGCTGTTCCGCTGTTTAATTGTTCTCACTGTTAGGAATTTCTCTTTAATTTCACAATTAAATTGTGATAAAGTTGTTGAATGTTTAAAACAGAATCTGTTTTCTATTTGTCAAGCTGGCCACTGGAATTACAGAAGTTACAGTTCTAAAACTTTAGACAGCAAAGAATTGAGGAAGATTCCAAATTGTCCGGTCCTAAGACATAAGAGATTGCTTCCCATCTGTTATATAGCTTTCGAAAGAGCTTTCTCTTCTTCTAGTCATTCTTTTCTCTCAGCCTTCTGGCCTTCTGCTGCTCAATTTTAGAAGGGCCTGTAGCCCATTGATTTCCTTGGGCATTGAGTAATTGACCCTTCCTCACAAAGTGCTTTTGACAATTTAATGAATAAAACACTCACAGGATTTAACAAAGGAAAAGAAGAAAAATCAACCAAGTCATGTCTGGAAATGTTCTTAATGACGTTCACTCTATATGTGGTTCTCTACCCCCTCAATTCCATTCAAGAAACTATTTAGGCCAGTGACCATCACAACATCCTGTGGCAACAAGTTCTTTAAGTTAATTATACTTGTGTGAAGTACTTCCTTTTCTTTATGGTCAACACACTGCCAATTGGTTTCATCAGTTGAATCTAGTCTCTAATGTTTTGTGGGAACAGGATCTAATTAACTTATTTCAAACAACTTAGAATTCTACACTATTTATCTTTATTGTGTTCCCATATATTATTCTTGCAAAGTAGACATTAAAAGGAGATAACAATCATTCAAACGTTTCATTCCTTTGTTCCGCATTTTAAGTTGCATTCTGATGATATAATTTTTATTCTGCTTTTTTAAAATTTCAATCTCTTTCTAAATAAATCTTCCTTCTTTGAAAAGAAATTGAATGGATTCCAACCAGTTAAACCAAGTAAAGAAGCAAAACGTGAAAACAATGAAAAAGTTCATTTCCAAAAATATTGGTGATGGAGTATCTTGATGCTAAATTGCTTTTCAATATAGGGATTCTGAAAAGCAATTTTTAAAACAGGATCATTGAAATATTTAAATATAGGCATTGATTTATCAACAAATCAAGTGGTATGCTGGTCTACTTCTATACAACATTAAGGTTGCTACTGCATAGAAAGTTAGACTCACCAGCAAATAAGGATTATTTTTGAAGAAATCACATAACATTGCACTATACATTTTTAACCCTATATTTACTTACAAAAAATAAACTCAGCTGAACACTGTGAGACTTTAGTAAAATGAGATTTTACTATGTTTGGCAAATGCTACCTAGATGTATTGGCAGCCATATGACTACATTGAACAGTGCACTTTCACTGCAATAGCAAATAAGCAAACAAACATTGTATGTCGAATAAAAAAGCTATGAAAAATCTCCAGCTCAGAAGTATCAGCCATACTGAATCAACCCAAGGTCACCAGCCAGCAGAAAAACCTACCACGAGTCAATCTCCTTAAAGCAGGGGTGGGCAACTATGGCCCTTTTATGATTTATGGCCTTCAACTCCCAGAATGCCTGAGCCATCATGGCTGGTAAAGGAATTCTGGTAGTTGAAGTTCACGGATTGTAAAGGGGCCATAGTTGCCCAGCCCTTGCCTCAATGTACTGTATAATGGGACAAGCTTGGTGAATCAGTAAAAGAGGTTTTGGCCATCTTTCCAATTGCCCGAGTGACAAGCCAACAGTGTTATAAGTAGTCTTCATCTGTAATTTGTTTCCTTGTGCAATGCAGGAAGTTGATGTTCTAGTACATAGATTTATTTGTCTCCCTTTCATTTGAGCTGGAAGAGGAAACTGATAGAACTCTTTTATCACTTTCATCCAGGTTTCAAAGATCCCAAGTGGTAAGCATTGCAAGGGAATAGACTGTGCTGGCAGACAGTGGCTGTCATGGGCTGCACCTGAATGTATTCCATGCAGCATGCCAAATGCTATTAGAACAGGCAAATTGGTACAGCTTCCCTCCAACGTAATAAAAAACATTTTATTGTTTATTATTTATTGGAAAGCATGGCTGTATAAATTCCCTTTTAATTACTAGAAGCCCTTTTCTTCTTTTTAATACAAACAGGGCTACTGGCTTTTTGAACACATGTTAATCACCAGTCTAGGGACCTTCTAAAAGAGTGTTATTGTATGAATGGATATAAGGAACCCACCTAATGTCTGAAGAGTGCTTTGTGAAATACGGCTCAGACTGGCACAGGCAGATGCCTTCATGAAAACAAAGCAACTAGTTTTGGTCACAGGCCAAGTCAAAACTGAGTAGTATTCAGGGACTGGAGGAGAAGGGGTATGCTTACTGTTTTTTCACCCATAGGAGCTCTCATCATCCAGATCATGAAGTGTTCACACAGCAAGACTTGTTTTGGGAGAAGATGAAAACACTACTTTATGTTGGAACAGCTAAGGAGAAATTGAGTCTTCTTTGCTAATGGTCTGAGGAAGAGAAAAAGATTGCGTTTTAGAACATATACCATCCAATAATATTTAACTGGGCATCTTGGTGCGCTACACAAGAATGAGTCCTCACTCTGGGCAAGGGACATCCAAAGAATGTCAATATCTAAGACATAAGTTATTACTGTGCCTCTTAGCCTCTGTGCCTCTGGGGCTAAAACATAGAAAGAATGGTTGCTGGAATTAGGTATGTGTAGTTTAATGAAAAGAAGGACTAGGGGTGGCATGATAGCACTGTTCCAACATTTGAGAGGCTGTCACAAAGAAGAGGGAGTCAAGCTATTCTCCAAAGCATCAGAAGGAAAGACAAGACGCGATGAATGGAAACTAAGCCAAGAGAGAACCAACCTAGAACTGAGGAGAAATTTCCTGACAGAACAATTAATCAGTGGAACGACTGGCCTCCAGAAGTTGTGAATGCTCCAATACTGGAAGTTTTTAAGAAGAGGTTGGACAACTATTTGTCTGAAATGGTAGAGGGTCTCCTGCTTGAGGCAGGGGGTTGGACTAGAAGACCTCCAAGGTCTCTTCCAACCCTGCTATTCTGTTTTCTGTTATTTATCACCAGTTTGCTTACTTGTAGACCGTTGGTGCATAGAGTCACTATAGAAACCTATGGGAAGGTTGCTTTTCCAACCTGCCTTTGCTTGGACTGCAACTCTCCTCACCCTTAGCTAGCTCTGCCATTACGCTGAGTGGTAGATCAAAAAAAAATTCTATTTAATAGGGTATATTATTATAGCCACAATGATGGTTGGCTGAGTAGTTCTGAACATAAGTGCTGTGGTAATGACAATTGATGTTGGGATAAAGTTATTATACTCATTTTAATTTAAAAAAACCTCCTGTCAATGAAATTCACACATAGCCTACAGTTATGGATGGGAAGTAATGATGCTCTATCCTTGACACGTGCTTCTGATTCTGCCCATTATTTTGCAAAATGGGGCTCTCTGGCCTTGGTCGCCATCAAAATTCAATACCACTATTTATTCTTTAAAAACAACTGAAGAGAAAATTTTGTTCTTCTTCTTATTATTATTATTATTCCATGCTTGGAGAGAAGTGAAGCAAGTTACCAGACTGTTCCCATGTTTCTTTGTAGTTCTTTTAAAAAAAAGACATAAGGGAAAAGAGAGAGAGAAAATGTTCTTGTTATGGAATGGGAAGGAAAGAATGGAGAGAGAGAGAGAGAGAGAGACAGACAGACAGACAGACAGACAGACAGACAGACAGACAGACAGACAGACAGACAGACAGACAGACAGACAGACAGAGAAAGAGAGAGAACACTGGAGGGGTAAAAAAGCAGGAAGGGAATATAAATGGATTGGAAGCTAGATTTCCCACGAAGAGTCCGGGACTGCACGTCGTCCATTCTTGTTTTCAACCCTAACTGTAGTGTCACATATGCCGATTTGAACCCTCCCTCCACAAACCTTTTCAACCTCATCTGGTGCCTTCCTGGTTGCTTGTGAGAGTTCAGCATTTGGCCAAACCTTGGGAGATGAAGGCGGAGGCAGAACTTGGACATTTGGTTTCCTCAGATGCTCTGAAGCCAGATGAGGTCACTGCAAAAAGGTCACCGAGGATTTGACATAGGAGTGGGATCTGGATAGAAAAGAGGGGGATGTTTGTGGGAACAAGGAGTCATTGTATCAAATTCTTCCAAGTAGGGGCCATAATCAGCTGTGAAAACTGGCAAAGTTCTCTTATGTTAGTCTATGGACAGTGCAGAGTGATTTTTTTGTTGTTTTTGAAATAGAAGTAGTACAGCACTGCAAAAAAACAACAGCACAGGAGACTGTCGGGAGATGACTGATATGCAGCCAGGTCTGGGCTGCCTCCTGGTGCTACGCAGTATTAACTGATAGCAGGAAGCAGGAGTGAAGGGGGAAAGAAGGACTCCGAGGGGAAAAGGAACGGATACTTGTTTTATACTTTACAATTTATGCATTTACTTTGTTTACAATACAAGAAGCATTTGCTTGTAAAACCTGTACAAGTAATTGGGGATTAGAGATCCTTGGTGATCTGTGAGCTTGGTTTTTCTTTTTCCTGCAGACGTTTCATTACCCAAAATAGGTAACATCATCAGTGCACAATGTCTGCAAGATAACAAGCACACACACACACACACACACACACACACACACACACACACACACACGACCTTTCAAACCAAAAAATACAAATGTTCCTTGAAGCCCCCCATACAAGCAACGTTTACCAGTAACAGCTTTGGTTTACTTCATCAACAGTGAAACAAGAGCTGAAGTCCTACTATTGCACTGAAACAAGCACAGTAAGTTCCAAATTCAGTCCCCTGAACAGGGACAAAGTAACTGGTAGCAACTAATGAGTGAATCCTCTGTACTGAGATTTTGGCACCGTCCCTGCTTTGCCCAGATTGGTGTCCTCCACATGTGTGGAAACACAAGTCTCCTTGGCTGTAATCCAGCATGGCCAACAATCAGACTGCCAGGATCTAAAATTATAATTTTAGAATTAGAAATATAATTTACTGGCCAAGTGTGTCTGGACACACAAGGAATTTGTCTCCAGTGTACATGCTCTATACTTACATACAAGCTACAATTGACAAACAGTGATTACAATCATAAGATACATTCATCGTGTCATGTACGTATTAGGTGCAATCGACAGACCATAATCCTAATCAGAAATATCTGAAGGGGGCCGAATGTTTTATTAGAGCCTCAGATTTTTCTGCCCCTTCAATTATAATTCAGGAAGCAAGATTAATCTGGGTTAATCTGAGTCTTGAAGCTTTCCTTCCTTGCTGATCTGTGACTCATAAAAGATACTAACGGATTTGCTGACGTGGAACTTACTCTGACTCATCCAGAGGCTAGAGATTACACAGCCAACAACACAAGATGGACCACATCACACTCTGAAACAGAGGACAGTTGGAAGAAATTACCTTCCTTTTTCATTCCAGCACGGAAACATTTTTTCAGACGGCAGTATCGACACTGATTCCTCTTGTCTTTGTCAATCACACATTGTCGGCTGAACCTGGAACAGAAAAGAGATTAATTCTGAGAACAGATTATTTCCCAACCGAGGGCTGTTTTAACCACATAGCATTTCCCTAGAAGTCTCTTAAAAATATGAGAAAATTATATTATGGAGATTTCCTCTTTCCTTCATTTGTTGCTCTTGTAAATCGTTATTGCTTCCAAGAAATAGCCAAGGACAAAGTCTATGCCTGGGGAAACTAAGATGTTTCCCAGGACTGGTGGTGGTTGTGTCTAAAGCCATGTTTCTTAAGCTTGGCAACTCTAAAATCTGTGGACTTCAACTCCCAGAATTCCCCAGCTAATAAGCTTGAAGATGTGGGGACTCCACATTCACACAGCCCACACCTGTGGACTTAAGATGTGTGAATTCCCCAGCTAGCATGCTTGAAGATGTGTGGTCTTCATCTTCACACACAACCCACAAACGAGAACATGAAGATGTGTGGACTTCACCTTCACACACAACTCACAAAAGAGAACTTGAAGATATGTGGACTTAATCATCACACACAACTCACAAGCGAGAACTTAAAGATGTGTGGACTTCACCTTCACACACAACTCACAAGCGAGAACTTGAAGATGTGCTGACTTCACCATCACACACAACCCACAAACGAGAACTTGAAGATATGTGGACTTCACCTTCAAGCGAGAACTTGAAGATGTGCTGACTTCAACTCCCATACTTCTGGAAGTTGAAGGTCACTCATCTTCAAGCTGAGTTGAGAAACACTTGCAAGGAAATAGGAATTTCCCAGAATCCTCTGAAACGTGACAGCATTTTTATACCTGCATGAATACATGTGATTCTTCCGGACGCTTCTTCTGAAGAACCCTTTGCAGCCATCACAGCTGGAAGCTCCATAATGCTTCCCAGTTGCACGGTCCCCACAGATGGAGCACAACGAGTTAATCCCATTTGCATGCAAGCCATTGCTGCTCGTCTCTGAGATAAGGGAGTCTGCAAAAAGAAAAATTTTGTCAGGCAGACGTCTTATAGAAATTTCAAGATGGCCGATTGTCATTGTTAAGAACAATACGAAACCGATAAAGACAGCAATTAGGATTTCAATTCAACCCAATAGAAGAGAATAGAGGGGAAAAAATGTTGGTAGCAGCAGAAAAATCACTCAAAGTATCATTGCAGAACTGAAAAGCCACTGAAGCAGTCCTTAGTCTGTCTATGAAAAAGCAATGGAATAGAATAACAAAGTTTGAAGGGAGCTTGTGAGTCATCTAGTCCAACCCAAGCAGGAAATCCTAAAGCATTGGCAGGAGAAGAAGCAACGGATGGAAACTAATCAAGGAGAGAAGCAACCTAGAACTAAGGAGAGATTCCCTGACAGTGAGAACAATGAATCAGTAGAACGACTTGCGTCCAGAAG
This sequence comes from Pareas carinatus, assembly GCA_032468095.1. Classification (NCBI taxonomy): domain Eukaryota; kingdom Metazoa; phylum Chordata; class Lepidosauria; order Squamata; family Pareidae; genus Pareas; species Pareas carinatus. Next base: position 92,141 of record JANHFO010003145.1, on the reverse strand, counting down.
TTGTGGATGCTCCAACACTGGAAGTTTTTAAGAGAAGATTGGACAACCATTTGTCTGAAATGGGATAGGGCTTCCTGCTTGAGCAGGAGGTTGGACTAGAAGACCACCAAGGTTCCTTCTAACTCTCTTATTTTGTTAAAATAACTGTAGTGCAGCCAAAACTATTAGTTATCTCTTGGAGAAGTCAATGTAGGTGGACTTCACCCTCCGAAAGAGAATTGTATGAATCAGGAGAGGCCTAAGAAAGACCACAGGTGAAATCTTGAAGTGGATCTGAATCTTGGGGGTGTTCAACCCTTGAAGATTAAGAGTAGAAAGTTTTTGATTTCAACTAGAGAGGATCATCCCAGAACGTTACAGCGAACATCTTTCCCAATGCTTCATTTGTCAACACAAGTACGCTGATGTTGCGTAAGACCAGAATGATAGGTTTTTTCCTTTTGCAAAGTACCTTCCCCCCACACACCCCCGCAAGATGTTAGCTATACAAGATCACAATGGTGGATGGGTATGTAGAGGTGGTTTTTTTCAGCCAGCAACTTTGTGAGATGGCATGCTTTTATCTTGTGAAGTATCCGGAGCAACGTTCAGAGATATCTCAGGTTATTAGCTACCTCTCTATGAGTAGAGGAATCATTAGGATTAGGAGCAAAATGACATCATTGTGAGGCCGAAAAACAAACCATCCAACACATAGTGATGCTGTGTTGTCATTGTGGGGCCGGAAAACAAGCCATCCAACACATAGTGATGCTGTGTCAAAACAGAGCCTATAATACGGAGGTTTCGTTGATTTCCTGGCTGTGACAAATGAAATAAAAACTCTATTTGCAACTAATGCACACGTTTGTAATGTTTTAGATTTTCTATTCTGTGTTTTGTATTTTAGCTCTATATTCCCTTTTACTGAAATACAATGTGAGTATGCCATAAGATAAATGAATAAATATGATTATGACCATATCATTGTCATCACTTGAAGCAACCCTTGGAGCAATGTTTCTCAGCCTCAACAGTGATAAGAAGTGTTGATCCTTATGCTTTACTTTATAAGGCCTCGATAAGACCACGCTTGGAATACTGAATACAGTTTTGGTCGCCACAATGCAAAAAATAGAGGTTGAGACATTGGAAAGAGTGCAGAGGAGAGCAGCAGAGATGATTAGGGGGCTGGAGGCTAAAACATACAAAGAATGGACGCAGGAATTGGGTGTGTCTAATCTAGTGAAAAGAAGAACTAGAGTGGTATGATAGCAGCGTTCCAATATTTGTGGTGCTGTCACAAAAAAGAGGGGATCAGCCTTTTTTCCAAAGCACCAGAAGGCAGGAGAAGAAGCAATGGATGGAAAGTAATCAAGAAGAGAAGCAACCTGGAACTAAGGGGAAAATTCCCGACAGTGAGAACCACCAGTGGGACAGCTTTCCTTCAGAGGTTGTGGGTGTTCCATCATTGGAGGTTTTTAAAGAAGAGATTGGACAGAAATCGGATCCAACCATTTGTCTGAAATGGTCTAAGGCAGAGGTGTCAAACTCAAGGCCCACGGGCTCCTTGGATCCAGCCCATGGGGCCACTCGAGGCATTGGAGGTGGGGGTGTCATGGGGGGGGTTGCGGCAGCATTTGTGGAGGTTGGGGAATGACGCGTGGTGGCAGTGCTGGCGGCAGCAGCAACCTTCCATGAAATTGTATTTTCCCAGTCTAAGGTTTCTGCTTGAGAAGGGATTTGCACTAGAAGACCTCCAGGATCCCTTCCAACACTTCTACATGCATGTGAAAGACCTCCAACATCCCTTCTAACTCTGCTGTTCTGTCCATTCCTACCATCAAACGTCACCAAGAATAAAAATGCTTGCAAACCCTTTTTTTAAAATACTCAAATTGCCCAGGATCCCTTCCCTAACTGGTTGGAATTGCTTCCTTCACTGAATGAGATCCCTTCCCCTAGATTTTGCAAGAACCGTTTCCCTGGTGCAACAGGTAAAGTTCTTGGATAGACCTCCTTGATTTCGTGAACGGGATTGGTCCAGATCTGAACCTTTTGGCTCAATTCTTTAAAGCTGTTTTGACCAATTTTTCAAGAGGGGGTGCTTGCCCCCAAGGCAAACATGTTAATTTCAAAACAGCTAGTTCCTGAGCAAACTGGTTTACTTATTAGCTCATAAGCAAATACCCCGGTGCCTGTTTGAAACAGCCTTCACCTTTAGGAAAATCTTGCATGTGGCGTCTACACTGTGAACTTTTACCGTACGTTGAGATTCTAGTCTTTTAGAAACCGGGCGAATTTAGAGGCATTTTGTTGCAGAAAGAGAATAAATGGAATTCATTGATGCACGTCCGAGTGAGATGAGATGGGCAGCTATATAAATTCAATCAATCAGTCAATCAAAAATATAATATTTGAATGAATTGAAAGAAGGCTTTAGGCTTAGTGGAGAAATTCAAATTCAGGCACCCTGGGTAGGATATGGATTATCCATTCATGCTCCATCTATGTTTCCCATTTAATAGGCACAGAGATGATTGATATCTAAAACCAGTCCATGAAAATGACAAGATGAATGTACTTTATGATTATGAATGTATCTAATGGTTGTAATCACAGTTTGTTTATTGTATATATGTAAGTATAGAGCATGTACACCGGAGACAAATTCCTTGTGTGTCGAGGCAAACTTGGCAAAATAGATTCTGATTCTGATTCTGAAAATGGATTGGCACAAAATTCACATCAGGATGTCTATGCAAAATAGCAAAAAAATGGATTGTTTGGTCAAATTACTGTAAACAATATGTGCGTAATCCTGGCCTGAATGTAAAAGAACTCAGGGACCTGACTCAGAAGAATGTTATTACAGCTAGTCCTCAACTTACAGCAGTTTGTTTAGTGAACATTCAAAGTCACAACGGCACTGGAAAAAAAAATGGCTTATGACCATTGCAGCATTCCCCATGGTCACGTGATTGAAATTCGTATTTATGACGGTTGCGACCTTCTGACAAGCAGTGCGGGAAACCCCTTAACAACCGTGTTACTAACAATATCTTCAGTGATTCACTTAACAACTGTGGAGAGAAAAGTTAGGACAAAGCTCACTTAACAAACGTCTCAGCGACAAAAATTTGGGGTTCAAATGTGGTTGTAACGTGAGGACTTCCTATATTCCGTAGGCCTAAGTTTTCAACTTAACCCCTCACCTCATGAGGCCCTGTTGGAAAATACCCCCTGTCTCCTAAAACTCTAGAACGTCGGTTGGAAGTCAAAACTGGCAATTCTACGCTAAATAAATAATTTCCTCCATTCCTGTAGTCCATATTTTTGTTGTTAAAAAAAAATGAACTAAAAGCTTTCCAATTCACTGTGAAATTATCAGTGATTTTCTGTGGCTTGTAGAAATGCTGAACAACCAGCTGTGAAATGTTAAAGCTTTACTATCCATTCTCATGAAACCATTATTGGTTTCTCGCTTTTTAGGTCTCTGGATTTTTATCCAACCAGGAGCATATATATTTTGCCATATGTGTTGCTCTCGTTGGCTTTTTGTCAAAACTCAGATCCAGCGCTGGAGATTTTCAAGAAAAGATTGGGCAACTAATTGCCCGGGATGGTATACAGTCTCCTGCCTTGGGCAGGCGGTTGAACTAGAACAGAAGTTTTCAAACTTTTTCAAGCTGCGGACCCAAAAACATGTCATTGCTACAATAATTGCTACAAAGCTCCCCTCCATTGAAGACCTGTACCCTGAACGCGCCAAAAAGAGACTGGTGAAAATAATTATAGACCCCTCACACCCCGGGCATGATCTGTTCCAACTTCTTCACTCCGGGTATTGCAAATCAAAACAACTAGACACAAGGACAGTTTCTTCCCCCATGTCATCAACCTGTTAAATAAATAACTTACACGCTGTTCATGAGGAAGGTGTTCTGTGACATGATGATTGTACTTTATAACGTGATGACCTGATGAATGCACTTTATGACTATGAATGTATCTTTGATCGTAATCACAGTTTGTTTATGTAGGTAAGTAAAGAGCGTGTACACCAGAGAACAAATTTCTTGTGTGTCTTGACACACTTGGCAAAATAAACTCTGATGCTGATTTTGCTACAAAGCAGACCCTATTCCGACAAATTCAACTAATTACTAATCGACAATTCGTGTGTATTACTTTCTCCAAATTTTTCTTAACCTGTCTGTCTTGCCAGGGGGCCCCAAGAGGTCCATGGACCCCAGGTTGAAAACCTCTGGCCTGGAAGACCTCCGAAGTTCCCTTCCAGCTCTCTGATTCAGAACAGCAGGCACACACTCCCTTAGTAAAAGAAGCGAGCACCATTTTGTGCTGAATTGTGAATAGCGCAGTTGGCAGGGAGTGACCACCAAGGTATATGTAGATGAAGAAAAAAAATATCCCAAAGGAAAGATCACATCAATGCCATCTTTCTTAGAGTTTCCAAAACACGCAAGCATCCATCGCAGCATCAGCCTTAAATTTTTTCTAACATAATTTTTGTAGAATACCGAACACAAACATAGTATCATCCGGCAGATAAACCAACACCTATCAAGATGAACTTTTGAACAGTGGACACAAACGCAAGCTGTGCTAATTCTCTGGGAAGTCCGATGGTGCGAAGAAAAACACATCAATGTTTGCTAAGCAACAACGAATCCTAGATGGCCTTTTTTTTTTCCCCAGCAAAAGAAAAAAGACAGCAGTGGGGTAAGGCAAAGAAAAGTAATTTCATGGAGACAAGACTGCTAAATTATCTATTCCCCCCGCCTCAAAGGAACGTTTGTTTATTTCATGCTCTATTTTCTAAAAACTCTCGCGCTCTAAATGAGGTCGCTCAACTCTTGGTGCGCCGTCTCGTTAATCAAAGGCTCTTGACAAACAGAGTGGCCCGTTGTAGGGAAAACGTTCGTATCTTTTTGAAATCCGCCAACCAATTTAAGAAAACAGTCATCCAGACATAATCCTAATCCATGTGGCTAAGTATTTGGCCTTCCTGGGTCCAAGGAAGCAAGAGCTACCTTGCCGAGAATGAGCAACAACGCATTTTCTCCCTGCTAATCCAGGAAAGTTCTCAAGAACTTTGATCCGCCATCAAATCCTCAGGTTAGGACCCGCTGTTACCCCGCAGCCCGACACTTCTGTTCCTCAGAGAGTTCGCCAGGACAAGCTGGTACTATCCACCCTTCGACCCCACCATTTCCTTTGTCCACCAAGAGGGCGACTAAGATAACAGAGGCTGATTGGAGAGGGAAAAGAAAGATCTCCTCACCTGATGAGTTTGTGGGCAGCACCCTCAGGTTTTCGAACTCTAGCATGGTGTACGAGGAGTCGAGAGACTCGGCATAATCTGGCATTTCCATGTTCATTAGGCTTTGACAAATCCTCATAATTCCTGTCAACACAGGCGGGCAAGGCCCCCACAGCCCAGCTGTCAATCACAGCTAGGGTTTCTAACATGGAAGGTTTGACTACTACTCCGAATGAGCCCGGATAACAAATCATTACCTAGCTCCCCACCCCACCCACCCCCACCCCGTTTGCTCTCTCCCAGCATTATCAGGAGGTTGGGAGGTATAAATGACCTAGTATTTATTGCTCTGTGTGTGTGTGTGTGTGTGTGTTTCTCTTCTCCCATGAATGTATGTCCTAGATCATGATTATATGATGCAGATAAGGCTGGGTTCAAATCACCTTGGATTGCATCCTTGGTTCAATAGCAT